>CM054057.1:583434964-583527807 GCA_028641055.1 Alopecurus myosuroides | reverse complement strand
AGGAGTTTGTTTGCAACATAGGCGGAACCTTAAGAACCGAGTCCCAAAAGGCAGACTTGGGAACATTGGGCTTGGGCCTCCAAATGGATGAGTCTGAGAAATATTTTGATTTAAGCACTTGATATGAATGAGTTCCTGGCTGCTCAGCTATCCTCCAAGCAGCAGCAAGAATTAAGCTTTGATTGACCGCTCTAAGATTCCTAATACCCATCCCACCTTCTTTTTTCGGAGAAGCAATGTTGTTCCAAGCCAAAAAACAAATCGGTTTCTTATTCTGATCAGAAGAGATACCCTGCCACCAAAACGTTCTAATAATACCTGTTATTTTGGCAATGAACTTCTTGGAGAAGATAATGTTGACATGTAAGGGCATCCCCAGCCGCCCCCCCCCCCCCAGATCCCCCCCAAGCGGCGTTTTTGGGTCAAAAAGCGTCGTTTTAGCGCCGAATTCCACCAGTCAGCCCCCCAGGAGCTGAAAAAGCGTCGTTTTTGCGCCGACGCACCCAAGCCAAACCCAGCCCCTTGGGTTTGGCCTGGGGGGCAAAATGCGCCGCTTTGCATGCAAAAAGGAATCTTTCTCCTACTTTTGCCCCACTTTGCATGCAAAGATGCCTCTCTCCTACTTTTGCCCCACTTTGCATGCAAAAGCCCCCCATTTTGGCTGGTTGGGTGGGCTACGGCTGGTAAATGATCTTGCCCCAGGTTTTGATTTTGCGCCGTTTGTGCTATTTCTGTTGATTTTCTTGTGCTGGGGGGTTGCAACGACTGGAGATGCCCTAATAAACATGTATGGAAGCAAAAACAAAGTTGATTAATTCCAATCTTGCTGCATGAGAAAGAGAGTTTGCTTTGTAAGTGTTAAGCTTATTCTTAAATTTCTGAAGGATGAAATTATAAGCTTCTGATCTGTTTTTTGCTGGCAGAATAAGAGGATGACAGGATGAACAAAAGTAGCATCCATAGAATTAACAGGGAAAACCTACTTAATTTGTTGAATTACCTGCGGAGAAACCATATGTTCCCCTCCTTATTAATTTATACCTTACTTACTACCATTCCCTATTCTGTGATCAATGCGCTATTAGTGTGCCTCCGCGTGCCCCTCCAGGGAGCGGTAGCTGGTAGGTTGGTTGGCTTCTGGTGCGTTTGGTTCCATTGCCTACGAGGGCCATAGCTGAGCTAGCCAGCAAGCCTTTCTCGGCTCTGCGCAATTTGCCTTTGCTGTATGTTTGGATGGGTTGTTTGCTTTTGCTAGCAAGGGAAAAGCAACTAGTCATTTCGATGGATCGGTAAGATTGCTTTTCCGGGCAAACAAGAAACAACTGATGATCAGACAGAGAAAAATGCGCAGACATGGTGACTTTTTTTTTAGCAGGAAGAGATTTGCCGTCAAGAGCTAGCCGAATTGGCTCTCCCAGCATGGCAAGGTTTTCCTGGCTCCGTGAGGCTAGCTGGCCCTCAAAATCCTTTTTTTTTGGTACCGAACGCATAACCTAGACGGGCAAAGGCTATAACCAATTTTGCCTAGGATCCAAACGCGTCCTAAAGGTTTTCCGGATTTTGGAAAGCCTCTGGAAGCTTTCGGTGGATTTCTTCGGGTTTTTTTTTCTTCTTTTGAAAAGAAATCCAGATCTGAAAATTATTTAAATTTCAAAATATTCAGATCATGTTTTTAATATTTTGATTTGAAAATTGTTAAAATTTAACAAGGTTCAGATTTGAAAAACGTTCAAAATTTGAAAATGCTCAGATTTGAAAATTATTTAAATTAAATAATGTTCATATTAAAAAATGTTTGAATTTGAAAGTGTTCAGATTCAAAAAAAATAGATTTTAAAAAAATTCAGAATTCTCAAATTTAAAGAAAAAAATGGATGTTTTTTCAATGGGAAAAATATTTAATCAAATCTGAACTCAGCTAGTGGGACGGCCTAGGATGGCGAGCTTGTGAGCGTCCCCCTTGCTACTCACACGTGAAGTGTAGAATAGGACCTCCCGGTTTGTTTGGAAATGAGGTGGGTTTTTTTACACATTATTACCAAGCCTAGCCGCTATGCTTTCTTCCCATTTTCTTTCGACTAGTTAACGTGCACGTGCCACGCACGTGTAATCATATGAATTTATTTGCCACCCTTTGTTGCATAGCTTTTCAGAATTTTTTTTCTCCGGCGATCACAGGCGAATAATGCGAATATCTCACAAACATATATTATTCATAGAAAATTGATATTTACACATACCATTTTATCTAAACAAAACAAAATCATTGATGTTCACTTCAATAAAAATTAATCGAGCAATAATAATAAGTAATAAAGAAGACACAAACTTGCAACATACTAGTTAACATGCACGTACCACGCACGTGTAATCATATGAATTCATTTGCCACCCTTTGTTGCATAGTTTTTCAGAATTTTTTTACTCCGGCGATCACAGGCGAATAATGCGAATATCTCACAAACATATACCGCTTCCGTATGAAAATATAAGATGGTTTAGCCTTTTCTAGACAAAACGTATCTAGACATATTTTAGTGTTTAGTTTCATATGCATCTTACACTATAACATGTCTAGATACATGTTGTTTAGGAAAAACTAAAACATCTTACATTTTGATACGGAGGGAGTATTATTCATAGAAAATTCATATTTACACCTACCATTTTATCTAAAGAAAACAAAATCATTGATGTTCACTTTAATAAAGAAGACACAAACTTGCAACATATTAGTTGAGGAAGTTTATCACAATATGCATATTGCCCTATAAAGAATCATCAATCAGACCACATAATCATCAGTTACCAAATATACATCGACGGATCTCTCAAAAATAAAAAATGACAGAGAAATATTGAGGGGAAAATGGAAGGTGACCCTGTGCCAGAGAAGACATACAAGGCAGGCAATTAATTAACTCTCAAAATGGTCATTTTTATTGAGCGTTTAGATTTTCTATTCCCTACAATTAAGTCTGTTTGTTTCAGCAAACAGAAGACAATTTTGGCAAGAGAGCATGTAACAATTCTGAATGTTGCCCCACCTGCTTGCAGGACAATGTGAATACAGTTGTCATCACATACTTGTTTTGGCAGTCTAACGGTTGCACTTGCGTGGCTGTACAGGAAAAAGAAATTGTCATGCAAGAATAGAATAAAAGTAAAAGTTGGATGATCCAACATGAACTAAAAAATTGCAGGCGCCTACTCTTAGCACTCTAGCAAGGAGCATGACCCTTATGTTGCCTCCTACGGAGACTAATCTCTGCTGTGCTGCATATCCTCTTCCGAAAAAAAAGGTGTTCGGGCTACCAAATCTCCGAGAAAAAGTGTTTGCGGCTACCAGAAGAAGGCTGGTCATGCTTTAACTTGCAAGTATGAGTCAATAAGTATATTTTTTGTAAAGCTTTAACTTGGAAGAAAATATGTACTGATTAAAATTAATAGAGTTGCAAAAAATCTTCAGTTTTAAGATTCATATAAATTCTGAATATGTTCAGCTTCCCAATGCATTCCCCTAGCTTTCTTAATGAAGTTTTTTGTACTAATATAAAGGAATGAAACCGTTCAATAAAGGTCAGATGAAATTTGAAATTTGTAATCAGGCAACTTGAACATTGTACTGAAAACATCAATGAACCTTTGGCCATATCCACCACTTCACCACTTGAAAACATAACAGATACATAACCATTTTCCACAACCTACATATCTGATACATCCAATCATCGCTACCATATCAGTTTCCTCACTGAAAAGGCCATGTATTCTGCAAGCAAGGGTACTGAAAAAGTATCAACAAATTTGCTTACCTGGGAAGCACTAACAAAAAAAATGCTGTAGTTCAGTATGCAACCCCATAAGCAGTCTATATTGACTGAAACAATGTATCTGAATATTTGATTTGCTTTAAGGGAGGGACAAAAATATTAAGCACAAATTTGTGCGAGCACATGAAAGTTTCAGAAAACATATCATGATAATATGCAGTCTCTGTGAAATATAAATACCTCCAGGATGTGCAGGATGGCGAGGGTGTCGGCATTCCGGCGTTCAGATCGGCCTCGCTTCCCGTCGTGGACGGCGGCGCGGCCCTCGTGTGCAGGACGGCGTGGCTGTCAGCGTTCTGCCGTTCAGGTCGGCCTCGCGTGGAGGGTAGCCTCGTTTGGACGGCATGTAGTGCAGGCTGGCGTGCAGTGCGGTCCTGACCCTTCCGTGCAGGCCGTAGCCGGTGTCGGCGTTCCGGAGTTCAGCTCGGCCCCGCTGCCTACGTGGACGGCGGCCTTGTTTTGCCGGCGTGGAGGACGGTGCAGCTCTCCCTTCTCGTGCAAGCGATCGCACACGTCCCCTCCAACTCACGGGTGCGAGGATGGTAGGCGAGAGCGCGATTTCAGAAATCCTATGGCAGCATCAGGGAGGAACATGGCGTGATTTCAGGATTCAATTACGCCAAAGAGAGGCTGCCGTGATTTCAGGACCCTATCGTACCAGCAGGGGATCGTGGGGGGCGCGTAGCCATATAATGGTGGCAGACAACGGCAAAACATTGAATCTGAGCCATTCATCGGTGTGGCAGACCATTAGGATAATTTTGATTGTTGGATTAGATTGACGGCAACAAATCGTATGGTTCTGGCTAACATGTGTACACAAAATTTGGTGGCTTTAGAAAAATTCTTGTTTGCTCTTTTACTAGTTAAATGCCCGTGCTTTGCTACGGGAAACCAAGATATGGTCTCTCTCTGGGAAAAAAAACCAAGACATAGTCTATTAGATTTTCTTGGACACCACAAGCATAATGTTTTTTTTCAAATACCCCAAGCATTTTGCTCCCTCTTCCTAACCCTCCAACGAGAAATTTGTGTTATTTATGTCCGCATTTTACCCTTTCATTCTATCATGTGTCACGTTCTCTAGCGACTTTCCATAATTTTAACCATCTTTGGAGAATACATTTCGACATCGACGCTTTCACTATGTAAGTGCATCAATAATAATAACAGTTTTAGTTATCCTAAATCTAGATTGATTCTGAAAACTACAAGAATCTTGAAGAAGAATATTGCATGAAAGCAACGAAAAATTCACACTGACAACACTTCTTTAGTAAAAAAAAGGTTACAGTAATTTGTTAAGAAAAGTCTATTACTATTCCTCGTTACATTCCTCCTCTAAGAGACCATTTGAATGTTCGTGCATTTCCTCCGCATTTCCACCGAGCAATAAAAAATGACGATATTGTCATCCAGTCACATATGGCTGCCGAATGAGTTTCTAATATCATGGCCTCAAACATATATCTTCCTCTTTCTAACATCTCATCTTGTGAGTTGTTATCATCCTATGCCATGTAGTGTTCATCCTCCACTTCTACGTCGACCCATTGCAATCTTCTTAACACGACAAAAGAAGACCACATGTTAAGCGTTGCAGTATTAGTATTCAGATATTAACCATGGGCATTTGCTGAACAAAACATTTGCCTTCCCATATCTTGTGTCGGTTATGGCAATCCTAGCCATCGGCACGACCTCTTTACCCGCCTCTCCGATGACGATACAAACTTGTTGTAGTACTCTAGTGAACCTTCTTTGTACTTATTGTAGACTTCGATCTGGTCCACCTTTGATGCCAAGTGAATCAATTATGCTGGAAGTTGTAAAGAGTTGTTTTCATCTCCATCAGTTAGCAATTCCTTCGACGAAACATAACTTGCAACTAAGTTAAAAAAAAATCTCTACTCCATCATACAACCAATCGAAGACAATCCACCAAATAAATTAAATTGGGTAAAAGTTCATTTCAGCTAGACAAAGAAGATCAAAGAGGTTGCATACCAGCTGAAGATAACGTCCACAGAGGTCGCATGCCATCTACACAAAGAAGATCAACCATCAAGAAATGATTAACAATAACATGATATTCAGATGAAAGACCATGGTAAACTCAAACATTACAAAGTTTTTAATGGTAGAGGAGGTCTACAAAAAGATATTAGAACTCTCCATTTTCAGACTTGACAACACTACAGTATAAACCAAAATTGTAGATGTCTGCTCCTACGACGCAAGTGGATGTCCAACATCAAAATAGCCGCTCCAACATCAAAATTGTGTTGTCCAAAGGCTGCTGAAGCTAATATAATTTAGATGAGATGGATGGAAATCTTCTTATCAGCCATCACATAAGAAGGTAATTGCGAAGGCTGACCTTGAATTTGTACGTATAGGGCAAGTATACAAGTAACTTAAGGCATAGACCAAACGCAGCAAGGGAACAAGAAATATATCAAGAGTATGTCATTCAATAAATTTGTGTAAAAGTTGAGGCTAGATAGTGTACCGAATGCTGATGATTATTCTATGTTGTATGATTGTATCTACATCTTTGTTTAAAGTAAAGATGAACCAAAGTAAACAGACAATACATGATTAATTACACCTCCACTCTCAGATTATCAGATGTATTTATGTTCATATTCCTTTGGACCAGCTATAGATGCCAACAATCCTCGATGAGAAAAAAATAAAAAAAAAATCAGCGGACCAAGTACTCTATTTCTAATGTTATTCTTTTACTTCCCCGCCTATTATGCACTTCTTATTTTCTGCGACGATGGAATGATACAGTTAGGTAAACCACAAGATTGTATATCTAGAAGAGATGAAAAAATATTGCAACCCAAGAGTTACACGAGCTTCGTGGTAACATTCCTGAAGCCTACGTTGACTCTAGCCTGACTCTTGCTGAAGGGTGTGCATGGAGCCTTGATTTCTTATCATACCATGGGGCTTGGGTTGCAACTCTGAACTTAGTTTTTTTCTGTTTTGTTTGCCTCATCAATTCCAGCCTCCTGAACTGATCTCAACATGACAAGTAAGTTCTGGTTTTGATACAGTTGAATGGTTGCCTCCTAGCATTATTTTGCAAAATATAATGTTATTTATCATATAATCTACATAATGCAATAAGCAAGGGAAAACTAAACAATTAAAGTAGTTGTAGTCACTTCAGTCTCTATTCATTTCGTCAAAGAACTTCAGGTTGCAAAGGCGTCCAGGAAATAATAACGAAAGCTAATTTTATTATTGTCAACACTAAAACCATTCAAATAGTAGGAGTGGATATATTAGTACCTCAAAGAGGAGAATGGCTGTAGTCTCAGGTGCAAAGAGTGTTTCATCTGAAGGTAGAGACTGGAGAAGGAAGGCATTTCCCACGCTTCCCCACCTAATAGGAAGACAACCAGCTATGAAGAAATATTTTCAAAGACGGGGGTAAGATACTACATACTTCAGGTCATAAACAATAGATGAAGATGAGTCGTACTCGTACAACATTTGATAGATCCTTTTATAGACCTCTATGGTATTGGTGAGCATGCATTTCAGGCATACATCTCATATCTCATGATTTCAACATACCGATGGTATAGAGATAACACGAAAAGCAATCTTTGACTACAAGACACAAATAGATTCACTGGCATGATGCTTTTATTTAGAATAAGCTGGTCCATTTGGAGGCTTCACCTTGTCGACTGAAGCACAACCACATTCTCCCAAGGAATTGACGCCTTTCACTTACCTTGAAGATTCCTATAAATAGAAAATATGCAGAATTGTGATATCTATCTTACATTTAGATCACACGAAACTTAAATATCCAAAGCAGACACCTGAGGTAACTCGTTGGAAACAGCCATATGAGACACATTTCTGTCATGTACCTTCACAGTTAGACCTTAGTGTTTAATTATCACCAATTCACCATGGCTGAAATAAATTGTACATCTACTAATAACCACTTCCCTAAACAATATATATTAACATACTCAATCAGAATATTTCCAAGTAACACCAAGGAATCTAGTATTCTGACCAAACTATTCTACCCGATGAACTAAATGTCTCTAATCAAAGGTCGAGCAGATATTACTAAGCAAAAAGTAAAACATTTCACACAAAAAATATGATGCTTTGAGCTTCTAACGCACACTGCTTACAATCATCAGGCGCAGGTGTAGCAGCATGAGGTTCCTCGCAGGTGGCGGTGCACCCTGGAGGCAGTCCTTCGCAATCGGCGATACTCCCTGGAGGCACACGGGCGTAACAGTGAGATACACTTTTTTTTTTCCATCAAACTGCTTACCGGTGCCTGAAGTGCCTGAGTAGCCATGATGACCTGCGCGGCCGCCATGGCGTCACAATCCGTGACATCAGGTTCCTCCGGCCGCCCATCCCGAAAGAACATTGGCCCCAATCTTATTGCGGCTGAATGTCGAAGAAAGAGATCAGAGGGAAGCCGGCATGTTGCTGCGCCCACGTCAACGACCATTGAAATCGAAATCAAAGCGAGCCGAATTGGCAGATCGAGAGCAGATCTCACCTATTCTTGCCGTCTTGCGCCGCTGTCTTCGACTCCTCATGGTCGTCCATGATGAAGGCGACTGGGGTGTCCGGGCTGGTGGCGCCGTGTCTCCTATGGTGGTCTTCAGCAGCAGCAGGCCGGCGGCGACTGCGCCGCCTGTAGCGCCGGATTATTTCTTTGTCGGAGTCGTCTCCAAGTGGAGATCTCCGGTTGCGCGTGCTGCTCGAAGCGGTAGTGACGGCGGCGAAAGAGGGAGAGCGGCCGCTGGTACTGAAGATTCGGCACCATCTTGGAGGGTGGTCTTGCGGTGGCGGCGCCATCTTTGAAGTGGACGGCGTTATTCCGAAGTGTGGGCGGCGTGGTCCTGGAAGGCAAGCCCTTCTCACGAAGGGAAATGAGGTGGTGGTGGCGTTATTGACTCGCTGTGGATCTTGTGATGCGGGAGCGAGATTTGAGGGTTATTAAAAGTCGCGTACCAAGGAGTTTGACCAAACCAATCAGGGAAACGCCCGTGTACGCTTGACGACAGGATGAGGGCGACGCTTGACGGCAGGATGCTCTGGTTCGGTTGAAGGAACGAAACTTTTCTTTTAGATAGGAGAGATTAGTAGTTTAGATTTAGAAGATGGATTGCAAGTGTTGTTGACATACCGAGATTATGACGTCTCCTGCTCAATTGCTCCTGCTTACAGTTATATGGAATGGGCATGTGTTGATGGCGACTTGCCTTTTTGGGATCATCTTTTTTTTTAAGTATTCTCAGTATACTTCAGTTTTCAAAGATATTAAAGTATTCAATACTTTGACGTGTTTGGATGCAGTGAATAATGTAGTTTTAAAAACTGAAGTATCCTTTAATACTTCATTTTTTTTGCTTAGATGGAAACTTCAGTCCTCACTTGTTTTTTCTTAAAGTGAAGTATTCCTCAATAATGAACTATTTGTCTGCCCGGCGTTGAAATACTTCAGTTTTACAATACTATAGTTTAAAAAATACTGAGCAGCCAAACTAGCCCATAGTCTTCAACAACTTCTCGATGGTGGACAAATTGGTTGGCTGCTTCAAGCTATACATCATCGGTTATGTTGCACTTCATACGAATGGATCCGTGATATTCAGTTATGTGTGTTTATTGGGCTGCTTCATTCACATATTTGCTATTGCATATCATCATGTCAGGAATTACACAACTTGGATGAGGACCAGAGAAAGATTTACTGAATCCATCTATGTACATTGTGCTTACTAAACTCATGCATATCATGTTTCCGTATGTTAGGGAATTCGTTCAATAATATATACATCCCCAAAATCTGAACAATAACTAGCCTGCTTACCAAGTTTTTTTTTATAGAAACATAGCACTTACTTCTGTGTCGGATATATACTGATTAGGGGTATAACAGATGGTAGTCAAAAGTGCCGGATTACCCGGGTGGCCCAACTGGTAGTGGGCTATGGTCCATTGGGCGGCCCAGTAATCTGACGCGCAGAAGCCGGATTCTAGAAGGACCCGGATCACGGCCCACGTGATCTGGCTTGGAGGAGAAGACGAATTCCTTACTTTCCAAGTTACTAGCTATCGTAGTCTTCTAGGTTTCCTATTCTGTATGCCTTAATCCGGCTATTATATAAAGCCGGACGGGAGATGAGATAAACAAGAGACACGAAGCCACAGGCCAACTCGCCGAGAAGTTGATCCTCCGCGAGTAGCTAAACCTAACCTCACATTGTAATTGTTTACACAGGATTTAGCCCTGATTAGTGAGATTGCAGGAGTAGTAACGTCGTATTATCACGACGTACCGAACCTGGGTAAATCATGTGTCTTTGTCACCAACGCGATCCCGTTTCCCCACGTCTCTACCCGTAGTCTCATGGCACCCCCGTCTATGAAAACTACTACGATGTCTCGACAGTTGGCGCCCACCATGGGGCAAACGACGTCAGGCGTTAAGTTCCGATCTGGGATACTCGGTGGAATCGGCAGTTCCATAACTGTCGGAAGCCTGGAGTTCGACAATGACGTCGGACGCTTCCTCGACAACGGATCCTACATACCGGCGCAAAATCATCTGGTAAGCGCCTGCGTGTTACCGATTGGATCTGTTAATATCTTTATCGGATTAACTGCAGAGGCCATGGGGTTTTGCGGTGGAAGCAAATTTATCCCACCCGCCCTGTACCCAGTCGAAGATGACTAATCCCCGGATTTTGCTCAGATCGCCGACATAAAAGTGATACACACTTTATCGGTATGGTGCAATCCGAAGTCGCCGAGAACACGGATGACGGAAATCCCGTGCAGGAGGCAGAAAGCAACAAACCCACTACAGAGGTGGACGATCCAGCTTTCGCCGAAAACACGGATGAAAGTAATCCCGTGCAAGAGGCAGAAAATAGCAAACCCACTATAGAGGTGGAAGATCCGACACCCGCCAATCCAGCGATGAACTCGGAAGCTGACTCTGTGCTAGCCGCCATTGAGGCGAGATTAGAGTCAGAAACCGGATCAGATGATTTCGATTCCGAAGACGAAGACGTGGACGCCTTCGAAAGAAAAGTTAAATCTTTCCAAGAGGGATTCCATGAAGTACTAATGGCGAAACCGGCTGAAACCACGGACGCCGGCAGTCAGGAAAGCCCTAAAACCCTCCGCCAGAGGAAGAGAGAGAAGATGGAGAAACCTCTCCGATGTTTCCCAACGTCAAGGAATTGACAGAGGACGAACCTGTTAAAAAACCTCCTTCTTCCAAGAAAAAGAACAAGGCCGCTAAAAAACTCCAATACAAACTCCGGAAGAAGAAATTGGCTGATCCAGCTGATGAAAGCCCGGAAGTAGGAGATGCAAGCGGAACAAAACCTGCGGAGAAGAAAACAAAAGAAATCCTTGTTCCGCCAATGACAGAGCAAGAAGAACAGGAATTGTTACAAACGCCAGTGGGATTACATGAACCCCCTGAAGTGCTAGAAGCCAGGAGACAAGCTCTCCAACGGCAACAGCAACATCTATTCAGAACTCGTGAACACCTCCAAAAAACCCAGGATGACATCAAACTCATGAAGGTAGAAATCGAGGAATACGAGAGAAAGAATAGATTTGGCATTAAACCTACAAGGTTACCCGGAATCGTAATACCGGAAGTACTGCCGCCAAAAGAAAGGTTTCACAACCCATCTTGGCAAATGCAGGTAAACGGCAAAGATGCCAGAGGCGAACCAATATACAAAACCGCAGCAGAAAATGCGGAAGCAGCGTTTGCCATCCTCAACAATGACTTGTACTCCAATGGTGAAAAACTCCAAGGGGTGTATGCTTTCCTAGGAAAAGCATTGCAACAACAACAGCGAGCCCAGGAGCGATCAGGGAAGTTGCATGATAACTTCGCCCTATGCAAAACAGCTACTTGGGCCGCTGGAGTACCTGGACCGGAAGGACCTGGAGATTCAGGTAATTCAAAGGATAAGAAAGCGGATCCGAGAAAAGACAAGAAAAATCCCGACAATAGGGACGAAGCGTCTAGAACCGGATCTCATCTACCGAAAGGTGGAAGTAAACCCCATGATCGGGAAGAAAAATACCGGAAAGATGGCAAAGCAATGCCACCTCCGAGACACCCTGCTGAAAAAGCCGGAAGACATGATGTGCCTCACAGACGTGAGAGATCTCGGACACCTCCTAAGGATAAAGAAAGGCATAGGAGTAGAACTCCGCCTCATCCAAAAGGGTGTGATCTTGAAAGAAATAGAAACGATCCCGGAAAAGCGCGTGCGCGCAACAATGGAAAAGAAAGGAGTAGATCCCTTCTGTCCATTCAGCCGGCAGATATTCCGCACACATGGATAGAGCAGAAAAGGATGATCTATACTTTGGACCTAAGTGTTTCACTGATAGGATCCGAAGAACAACCATGCATTCTGGCTTCGCCAAGGTCGGTCCAACGTACCAGAAATACACCGGCAGTACAAACCCGGATACCTGGCTCTCAAACTACCATACAGCCGTCTAGATAAACAATGGGACAGACCTGGAAGCTGTAAAGTTTCTACCCCTAATGTTGCTGGATGGAGCCAGAGATTGGATCAATGGATTGCCGTCAAGAACTGTCGACAGCTGGGATGATATGGCTCGAGTATTCACTCAGCATTTCCGGGGAACGTACAAGCGCCCGAACAGCATCAACCAGCTGAACCGTTGGACCCAATTCGAGGATGAACCATACGTGGATTTCATCTCCAGATGGACTGCAATGAAGAATAGTTGTTCTGGAGTAACTGACGTACAAGCAATGCATGCTTTCGTTAATGGCCTAAAACCCGGACAAGTACCGTTCATGGTTGGTTCCAAACAGCACAAAGATCTCGGATCTATGCTTACAACCGCCAATGAGCATTCTGCAGCCGAAGACGATATCAGAGCAAGAGGTGGCAATATCGACACACTGATACTGGCCAAGAAAAACCCTCGCTCTGAGAAAAAAGGAACTTCAGACGCAACACCAAAACCCAAAGAAGTTAATATAGCCTTTGGAAGTGAAAAAGGGAGCAAAGGGAAAGGACGCAGTTCAGAACCAATCAACTACACTAAAGAAGAGTGGGAGAAGATTAAGTCGGAACCCTGCGTCCACCATTCGCAATTTGGGAAACCCACCCATACGAACGCACAATGCCGGCTGAATAAGCACATGAAAGGCAGTGCAGGATCCGAAAACAAGGGGAAGAGTTCCAAAAGGAAATTTTCTAAGCAAAAGCCAGAAGCTGATAAAGAAGACAGTGAATCGAACACTGACGAAAAAATCCAGGAATAGCAGCGGAAAGGCGAACCCAAGTTTCCGAGAGTTGATGGAGAATGCGCCCTAACTTTCCTAGCAACTCCATCAGCAAAGGTGGCGAAAAGAACACTTCGAGAAATAAACGCGGTTGTTCTGGCAACCCCGAAATTCTTGAAATATTCGAACACACCAATAACCTGGGATCAGTCTGATCATCCCGGAAATATCCTTGAACCCGGCACACAAGCTCTTATTGTAAGCCCTATTGTCCAGAACACTAGGCTAAAAAGAGTGCTGATGGACGGAGGATCCAGCATCAACATTATGTACCTGGATACATTAAGACATCTGAAGATCTCCGAGACCCAGCTCAATCACAGCAATATACGCTTCCATGGCATTGTTCCCGGCAGGAAAGCACGATCCCTAGGAGAAATTTCCCTAGATGTCACCTTCGGAGAAAAAGATCACTTCCGTCAGGAAAAAGTATCCTTCGAGGTGGTGCCGTTCGAAAGCGTGTATCATGCGATACTCAGACGTCCAGCTTTCGCCAAATTTATGGCAAGATCATGTTATATCTATAACAAGCTGAAGATGCCAGGGCCGAAAGGAGGGGTAATCACCATAACTGGAGACTTCAAGCTGGCGAACAAGCTGGAAAAAGAAAACGCCCTTTGCGCTAAAAAAATCATAGCAAAGGAAGAGCTGAAGGAGCTGGCTAAGGAGGTATCGCCGACAAAAATGCCGGCAGCAAAAGAAACTCGGAAGCCAGCAGATAGCTTCAAGGCATCTGAGAATACAAGACAGGTCATCCTAGATCCTAAAGATCCGACAAAATTTGTCGTAGTGGGAACTGGGATGACCGACAAATAGGAAGGCGAGCTCATCAAGTTCCTCCGTGAGAACTAGGATATTTTCGCCTGGTGTCCAGCTGACATGCCAGGCGTACCCAGGGAACTTTCTGAGCATCAAACAAGGTGATTCCAGGATCCAAACCCGTCAAACAAGGTCTCCGCCGATTCGACGGAAGAAGACGGAAGGCTATTGGCAAGGAAATTATCCGGCTTTTAGCAGCAGATTTCATTCAGGAAGTAATCCACACTGATTGGTCTGCAAACCCGGTATTAGTACCGAAGAAAGACACTACTGCTCTTAGAATGTGTATAGATTACACCGGCTTGAACAAGTTGTGTCCGAAAGATAGGTTCGCGTTACCGCGAATCGATCAAATAGTAGATGCCACTGCAGGCTCTGAGCTTTTATGCTTTTTGGATGCTTATTCCGGGTATCACCAAATACGCATGAAAAAGGAAGATCAAATTAAGACTTCTTTCATAACCCCATACGGGGCGTATTATTATGTAACCATGCCATTCTGCCTGAAGAACGCAGGCGCAACTTACCAGCGTTGCATGCAACGTTGTTTGCATAGTCAGATTGGCAAAAACGTCCACGTTTACGTGGACGATATTGCTGTCGTAACCAAGGAAAAAGACACACTCCTTGAGGATTTGCGAGAAACCTTCGAAAACTTGCGCACTTACAAGATGAAGTTAAATCCATCAAAGTGCGTATTCGGGGTTCCCTCAGGAAAACTTCTGTGTTTCATCGTTTCTCATAGAGGAATAGAAGTTAACCCGAAAAAGATCAAAGCCATCTTGAACATCTCCAAACCTACGTGTGTGAAAGATGTCCAAAGATTGATGGGTTCCGCTACTGCCGTCAGCAGATTTATTAGTCGGCTGGGGGATAAATCCTTACCACTCTACAAGTTGCTGAAAAAATCCGACAAATTCGAGTGGACAGAAGAGGCCGATGCAGCGTTAACCCAGTTAAAGGAAACTTTGATGAAAGCTCCGATTTTGGCATCCCCAAAAGACGAAGAACCTATGTTATTGTACCTCACGGCTACAAACAGGGTTATTAGTGCAGTAATTGTTGTGGAACGGAAGGAAGACGAACAAAGCATACCAGACCAGCATCTGGTATATTACATAAGCGAAGTTTTCTCCGAGTCCAAGCAAAGGGGATATAATAAACAATGCGGAGGCAACTGGCCGTGTAGCCAAATGGGGTATCGAGCTAGCACCTTCGACATTAAGTATCAGCCAAGGACGGCAATAAAATCCCAGGTTCTGGCAGATTTTGTCGCCGACTGGACGGAAGCAATGGAAAATACGCCAATGCCGGAGTCCGAGTACTGGATCATGCATTTCGACGGATCCAAGATGAAGGAAGGCGTCAGAGCTGGTGTAGTCTTAAAATCCCCTAAGGAGATACAATGGAGTACGTATTACAAATACACTTCAACGCCAGTAACAACGTGGCAGAATACGAGGCATTGCTTCATGGCTTGCACATTGCAAAAGAAATAGGGGTCAAACGCATCTTATGCTACGGCGACTCGGATTTGGTACAGCATCAGCTCAACCAAACCTGGGATGCAAAGAGCCCTATAATGGCCGAATATCGGAGAACGGTGGACGAGTTCGCCATTTGTTTCTTTGGATTCGAAGTACTCCACGTAAAAAGGGAGGAAAATTGGAACGCGGATGCATTAGCCCGCATGGGGTCAGAAAGGGTAAAAATCCTACCACCAGGTGTATTCGTCCAGCATTTGTACGAGCCATCCATAAAAGGTGGAGATATCGATTACCCTCTGGCTTCCGAGTCAATTGAAGTTATGCTCGTTAACCCGGAGTGGACAATTCCATATTTATACTTCTTAGTCAACTAGATGTACCCGGAAGGAGCAGACGAAGTCTTGCAGAGGCAAATTCAGCGTCGATGCAAAGGATACACGGTAATTGATATTTGCCTGTATAAACGCAGTACTTCCGGAATTTTTCTACGGTGTATTTCACCAGAAGAAGGACGAGAAATCCTGCAATAAATCCATGCTGGAGATTGCGGACACCATGCTCAATCAAAAAGCATAGTTAAAAAATCATTCCGCGCCGGGTTTTTCTGGCTAACAGCTAAGACAGATGTTGAACACATAGTTAACACATGTGAAGGGTGTCAATATTACGCCAAGCAGACCAATATGCCGGCCCAAGCACTCAAAACTATCCCAATTACATGGCCGTTTGCGGTCTGGGGGCTAGCTAGATATGATGGGACCGTTCAAAACTGCGCGAGGCGGACTTACACATCTACTTGTAGCTGTGGACAAATATACCAAGTGGGTGGAGGCTAAACCCATCAAAAAACTTGACGGTGTAACTGCCAGAAATTTCATCATTGACATAGTCATGAGATATGGCGTTCCACACAGCATAATAACCGACAACGGGACAAATTTCTCTATTGGAGAGTTGGCAAAATATTGCCGACAAACGGGAATTCGCCTAGATCTTGCATCTGTGGCACACCCGCAATCCAATGGCCAGGTTGAGCGAATGAATAGCTCAATCCTGCAAGGAATACGCCCAAGACTCGAATCTCCTCTTCATAGAGAAGCTGGAGCATGGGTAGAGGAGTTACCTTCCGTGCTTTGGAGCATTCGAACGACGCCAAACAGGTCAACTGGGCAAACCCCGTTTTTCCTAGTTTACGGTGCGGAAGCTATTCTTCCAACGGACATGATCCATGATAGCCCAAGAGTGCGGGATTTCGATGACTCGGATGCCGAAGAAGCACGACAGGATGTCGTCGATCTCTTAGAAGAAGAACAAGAGCTTGTGCTTCAAAGATCCGCCATTTACCAGCAAGGTTTACGACATTATCATAGTCAGAAAATCAGGCATCGGTCTTTTAAAGAAGGTGACTTAGTGCTGAGATTGGTGCAGCAAAGAAAACACAAATTGGCCCCAGTTTGGGAAGGACCATTTGTAATCAGCAAAGCTATGAAAAATGGGTCATATTATCTTGTAGATATTCGGGACACGGGAGATGATCCCGAGAAACCGAATCGCAAAAGAAAGAGAAAGATAGATGATGAACTAGGAGAGACAAAGATGCCTTGGAGCATCCAGCAGTTACGTCCCTTCTATACTTAGTTCAATTTCTATGTAAACATCTTTGAGATCATGAAATAAAGTTGTCGGAATTCTCATATCCATGTTTTTACAAGTTCATTATAGTACAAAGCATGATTCCACCTTATCTATTTCCCAATGATCTTACAAAATACTCAATGTTAACCCGAATTGTGCCTGCGTGCTCGGTGTTTAAAAACTGAATGATTTTCAGCCTGCTAACGGCTAAAGGAAACTCGGATTGTGCCTGCGTTCCCAAGTTTCAAAAAATTCCTTACTTTTCTCTAAAGTATTATCTGATTGTTTGTGTGTTGGGTCACTGGAGCTAGTTAGTAAAAATGCCTTTAGTATGATCCATGTTTCCGAGTTTAAACTGATCGGTTATACCCAGTTACTCGGCATGATGATTCATAATACTATCGAGCCATTTCAAACACTAAGGACAGTTAAAACATATAAACCAGAGAACTTAAAAGGCAAAGGAATATTAAAACCCGAAAACCTTGCAAAGAATTTCATAATTAAAACTGCAAAAGGCGGAGTTCTTGTTTATACAAAAGGAATAGAAGCATTACAATATGAATTACATTGTAAAAGTGCAGTAATGCTCCTATTGTCTAGTTCCGCCATCCAGGATCAGGACAGCCCTTCAAGCACCCGAGTCTTCGTCGCTGCTGTCATTCTCGGGGGCTTCAGGGACCTCCTCTTCCGGATAGGTGATAGAGATGTTTACCATAGAGGCAATCTTGGTAGCATGGCCTTTGATTTCATCAAAGATGCTGGCTCGTTGGTTCTCTGTGTATCCTTGAGGAATACCGGATGCCACACGCCAAGATTTGGCACCAGGGTAATGCATACGCATAAGGCCGAGGGCCATGCGTGCACCACCCCGTGCAGCGGAGCGTAAGGAGGACTCCCTGGATTCCGCCACCTCCAGGATAACACCCGGAAGTTTATAAATCTCCGAGAATTTTATGGTACTCGCAGGGAAGAACTTGCTGATCAGTTGCATTCTAGCATTTCTGATCGCATTCCATACCTTACCAAAGGCTCGGATTTTGTCAATGCGAGAAAGACCTGGATAATTTCCTGTTTGTCGAAACAAGCCTCCAAAAAGGTTAGGCGACAAAACAGAGAAAGAAAGAAAGACATGGATGAATCGGTAAATGAAATAACACTCACCGAGAACCTTGTCAATTTCGGAACAGTCCTTTAGGCGAAGGATTAAGATACTTTCCAAATCCTGGATAGTGGATTTATCTTTCTCCGCCTGATCGGAAGCCTTGGATTGAGCAATTCCAAGGGCCAGATTACTGGCTTCCAGTTCTTCTCGAACCTTCATAAGCTCCTTATGAAGGTCCAAATTCTCCTTGCGAAGACGTTCGGCATTGCCGGCATCTTCAGCTACTTCCTTGGCCTTAGCCAAAGCAGCTGAAAAGCAAGTAAAAAATTCCGAGTTTAGAAATATCTCGAGAAAATACTTATTGATAATCCGGATAAAACAGAGTAAAAGCATACCTGTTGTTTCCGATAACTGTAGCTGAGATGACGCCAGCTCATTATCCTTAGACTTAATAATAGATTGAAGGGTTTTCACCTCTTCATTCTTGATGTTAAGTTTATTAAAAAGTTCCAAGTTTATCACATCAGCAGTGTGCTGAAACGCGGAAATAAAAGCCAAACGCTTAAGTTAGATCAAGCGTAATAAAAAAGCATTAAGGGGAAAGTGTGCTTCCAACTTATTGCTTGGGGGCTAGAGATAGGCTCATTTCCCGCAAGTTTGACAAAGTCTCGTTGAATCACTGGCATATTCAGAAAAAAGAATCCCAACGTGATGAAGGCCATCTTGTATGACCTGGCGAGGTGAAAATACGAAGTCGTTTCGGATAATCAGCCCGCCCTGTTGCCAAGGACGAATTAGAGGCGCAGGAGCGAAGAACTTCTTAGCTTCTGGACGGATATATCCGAGTTCATCAAAGGGTTCTTCCTTTATCCGGATATTCCTGTCCAAAGTAGGGATAGGTTCGTCCACCCCAGACGCAGCAGAACGAGGTTGTTTTTTTCGTAGCAGCAGCTTTATGTTTCTTCAATTTCTTTGTTTTCAAAGGAGTTGGAGCAAGGCTGAAAAGAGAACATCCGAAAAATAAATATCTCGAAGAACTAGAGGGGAATAATGATAAAAAAGTTCCATCAGAATACCTGGATGTGACAACAGGAATTCCGTCAATAGTTATTGTTTCCTCAAAAGTCACCTGCCTTTTACGTTTCCGGTCGCTGTAGAAGCTGGCATGTATTTCGTTAAGCTTGGCGTCGGAAGCAAGATCATCTCCTTCAAGTTCGTTGAACTAGGAAAGTAGAAATGATGCGTTGAAAGTCAGACAAGGAGGATAAATCCGAGAAAAACCCAAAGGTAAAGAAAATACAAATACCTTGGGGGCTGGATTCTCCACGTGGTATATTGCCAGACTTTCGGCGTATTGTTCGCTCGCGGCGACCAGGGGCTTGAGTCGCCTTATGAAATCCTTTTTGGTATAAGACTTGTCCGTTCCCCTCATGCTATCTTCTGGCCCTTCGTATTCGCAAAGGAGCCGGGAACGAAAGGAAAGAGGTTGAACACGGCGTCCAAACCAACACAGGACAGTATCCTTCCGGTTAAGGGAGGCTGGGAAGAAGTAAGCTTGGCGATGCGCCGTTTTATCTTCATCAAGTTTTCCGGCAGTGTTTGCACTGCTTCAACTGCCCAACTTTCTTGGGGAGAGGCGGCGGAATTAACAAACGGAGGAATCCCGTTTTCTTTACCGGGGAATGAGAGGTCCTGATGGTAGAAGAAGGAACCCATCCAAGATTTGACGGGTTCTGATGTTTTTATCTTTGGATACCAATCTTCCCTAAGCCTCCGAAGAGTGAAAAAAATAGTTCCGCAGATGGGATAAACACCCTGTGTGAGGTTATGCTTCACTTCAAAGCAATATTGCCAAAACTCTAGACTAGGAGTTATTCCTAAATACCCTTCAAAAAGGGCTTGGAAACTAGCTAGATAGAGGATGGAGTTTGGAGAAATATTGTGTGGTTGGACGCCGTAATAGTTAAGGACCTCTGAGAAAAAGGCGGAAGGCGGTAAACCCATACCTCTCGTGATGTGAGAAGTAAGGAGGACACGTTCTCCGTCTTTGGGTGCGGGCTCGAGATCACCTTCCGAGTTCCGCCATTTGCCTTTGACTATTAGCCCTTCCTTTTCCATTTGTGGAAGAAGGGACGGATGAATATTGCTCGGACTCCAATTGCCGACAAATTCCGTCTTCTCGTCCGCTCCGGCGGCGGCGGACGCGGCGGCCTCCGCAGCGGCGAGCTCGTCGCCGAGAAGCGTGATTTTCTCCTCCGCCGTTTGGGGAGCAAACGGCGGAGAGGGCGCGGCGCTTGAGCCCGCAAGATCCGCGGTGGCGGAAGGATTTCCTCTGCCCACCGCGGAATCCGCCGTCTTCACTGGTTCGTCGCCGGCGCGCGTTGGGGAGTCCAACTGCGGATCCATGTCGTTGATGATTTGCTCGATGTCGCGCGTCACGGTGCGGGCAGGAGAAGACGGTGAGGATGCCATCAGGTGGCGGCGCAGCTCGTCTCCGGTGACGTTCTGGGCGCAGCGTGCGTTCGGGAGTGCTCTCTCTCTGCTCGGGAGCTTGGGCGCTGTAATGGCGTTCGAATGGTTGCGGAAGGTTTTTCGGGAGGACGACGAAGGCTATTTATAGCCGGAAATCCGTCACGATACGTGCTAACGGCTCTTTTGACCGTTGGATGATAAACGTGTGTCACTCGCCGGAAAATCCGGGAAATGAATCGACAGGATGATTATTGTTATCTCCTCGTTTCCCGCGAGAATCTGTCAGAGATATGTTTCTGGGTTTCCCACTCAAAACCCAAACGTCCCTTACGTCAGCAGGATTAAAGTGCTGACGTAGGAAGTTCCTTCTCTGCGAAGGATCGTGAGAGAAAAGCCGGATTCCCCGAATTCCGAGTTTTACGTTACCATCTCTTTTCAAAAGAAGAATAAGAAGAATCAAGACTGGCCAAAATTTCTCGGACAATATGCATTTGGCGAAAGACGGCAAATCAGAGTTTTAATCCTTCTTGGGGGCTACTGTCGGATATATACTGATTAGGGGTATATCAGATGGTAGTCAAAAGTGCCAGATTACCCGGGTGGCCCAACTGGTAGTGGTCTATGGTCCATTGGGCGGCCCAGTAATCTGACGCGCAGAAGCCGGATTCTAGAAGGACCCGAATCACGGCCCACGTGATCTGGCTTGGAGGAGAAGACGAATTCCTTACTTTCCAAGTTACTAGCTATCGTAGTCTTCTAGGTTTCCTATTCTGTATGCCTTAATCCGGCTATTATATAAAGCCGGACGGGAGATGAGATAAACAAGAGACACGAAGCCACAGGCCAACTCGCCGAGAAGTTGATCCTCCGCGAGTAGCTAAACCTAACCTCACATTGTAATTGTTTACACAGGATTTAGCCCTGATTAGTAAGATTGCAGGAGTAGGAACGTCGTATTATCACGATGTACCGAACCTGGGTAAATCCTGTGTCTTTGTCACCAACGCGATCCCGTTTCCCCACGTCTCTACCCGTAGTCTCATGGCACCCACCGTCTATGAAAACTACTACGATGTCTCGACATTCTGCATTTTATAGGTTCTATGCATCATATCTGTATCGGTGGCTGGAGTTTATTTACTTTGCCGTGGGATGATAATTCCAATCACTACGGGAGAAAACCTCTTTGTCGTGTGCCATAAGCACACGACAAAGACAACAAAACACACGGCAACGTCTTTGCCGTGTGCTTTTCATCGTGGCACACGGCAAAGACTACACGGTAGAGAATTGCACGGCAACAAGCTCTTTTCCATGTGCATTTTTTTGTGGCACACGGCAAAGAAACAAAGTGGGTCGCACCCCCACTTGGTCACGCACGAAACAGGAACGGAAAAAAGTAGGTCCAACATGTCAGTCTTTGCCGTGTGCTAGCACACGGTAAAGACTGACAGATGGGCCCCACTACCCCTCCCACCATTGTGTCATCCGTGCCGATCTTTCTCGTGTGCTTGCACACGGCAAAGATTTAAAAATCTTTGGAACACAACTCTTCGGAAGATTCACGATGTTTCGTCCGATACGGGAGTTTCACCATATAAGCGCGTGTAAACTCACGAGAGAGAAGTGGATGCCGGTAAAGCGACCCACACTCCGTAGTGCAATCTTTGCAATCCAAAGCACACAACACACATATACTAACATGGTATGGCACCCCCTAGCTTGTGTTGGGATCCATACGCTCCGTAGCCCCCCTCCAGTGAAACGCTAGACCCGCTGGAGAAATACCGGACTTATACGGAAACATGCGGTAACGGCGTCGAAAGGGGGTGGAAATATGGAACTAGTTGCTTGGTTGTGTTAGGGTAGTCCATAGCAACCCAATACAACAAGGTAGAACAGAACTCTTCGGAAGATTCACGATGTTTCGTCCGATACGGGAGTTTCACCATATAAGCGGATGCCGGTGAAGCGGCCCACACCCCGGAGTGCAATGTTTGCCATAAAAAGCACACAACACGACCATACTAACATGGTATGGCACACCCTATCTTGTGTTGGGATCCAGGCGCTTCGTAGCCCCCCTCTGGTGAAACCCTAGACCCGCTGGAGAAATACCGGATTTATATGGAAACACGCGGTAACAGCGTCGAAAGGGGGTAGCAATGTGGAAATATTTGCTTCGTTATGTTATGGTAGGCCATAGAAACCCAATACAATAAGGTAGAACACAACTCTTCGGGAGATACACGATGTTTCGTCCGATACGGGAGTTTCACCCTATAAGCGCGTGTAAACTCACGAGAGTGAAGTGGATGCCGGTGAAGCGGTCCACACCCCGGAATGCAATCTTTGCCATCCAAAGCACACAACACACCTATAATAACATGGTATGGAACAACCTATCTTGTGTTGCGATCCAGACGCTCCGTAGCCCCCTCCGGTGAAACCCTAGACCCGCTGGAGAAATACCGGACTTATACGAAAACACGCGATAACGGCGTCGAAAGGGGGTAGCAATGTGGAACTAGTTGCTTTGTTGTGTTAGGGTAGTCCATAGCAACCCAATACAACAAGGGAGAACATAACTCTTCGGAAGATTCACGATGTTTCGTCCGATACGGGAGTTTCACCATATAAGCGCGTGTAAACTCACGAGAGAGAAGTGGATGCCGGTGAAGCGGCCCACACACCAGAGTGCAATCTTTTCCATCAAAAGCACACAACACACCTATACTAACATGGTATGGCACCCGATAGCTTGTGTTGAGATCCAGACGCTCTGTAGCCCCCCTCCGGTGAAACCCTAGACCCGCTTGGTTGTGTTAGGGTAGTCCATAGAAACCCAATACAACAAGGTATAACACAACTCTTCGGAAGATTCACGATGTTTCGTCCGATACGGGAGTTTCACCCTATAAGCGTGTGTAAACTCACGAGAGAGAAGTGGATGTCGGTGAAGCGTCCCACACCCCAGAGTGCAATCTGTGCAATCCAAAGGACACAACACACATATACTAACATGCTATGGCACCCCCTAGCTTGTTTGGATCCATACGCTCCATAGCCCCCCCTCCGGTGAAACCCTACCTCCGCTGGAGAACTATTGGACTTATACGGAAACACGCGGTAACGACGTCGAAAGAGGGTAGCAATGTGGAACTAGTTTCTTGGTTGTGTTAGGGTAGGCCATAGAAGCCAAAGACACATTGTTAGAACACAACTCTTCGTAAGATTCACGATGTTTCGTCCGATACGGGAGTTTTACCCTATAAGCGCGTGTAAACTCACGAGAGAGAAGTGGATGCCGGTGAAGCGGCCCACACCCCGGAGTGCAATCTTTGCCATCAAAATCACACAACACACCTATACTAACATTTTATGGAACCCCCTATCTTTTGTTCGGATCCAGAAGCTCCGTAGCCCCCCCCCCCCCCCTCCGGTGAAACCCTAGACCCGCTGGAGAAATACCGGTCTTATACGGAAACACGCGGTAACGGCGTCGAAAGGGGGTAGCAATGTGGAACTAGTTGCTTGGTTATGTTAGGGTAGGCCATAAAAACCCAAAACAACAAGTTAGAACACAACTCTTCAGAACATTCATGATGTTTCGTCCGATACGGGAGTTTCACCCTATAAGCGCGTGTAAACTCCCGAGAGAGAAGTGGATGCCGGTGAAGCGGCCCACACCCCGGAGTGAAATCTTTTCCATCAAAATCACACAACACACCTATACTAACATGGTATGGCACCCCCTATCTTGTGTTGGGATCCAAACGCTCCGTAGCCCCCTCCGGTGAAACCCTAGACCCGCTGGAGAAATACCGGACTTATACGGAAACACGCGGTAACGGCGTCGAAAGGGGGTAGAAATGTGAAACTAGTTGCTTGGTTTTGTTAGTGTAGTCAATAGAAACCCAATACAACAAGGTAGAACAGAACTCTTCGGAAGATTCATGATGTTTCGTCCGATACGGGAGTTTCACCCTATACTCGCGTGTAAACTCACGAGAGAGAAGTGGTTGCCGGTGAAGCGGTCCACACCCCGGAGTGCAATATGTGCCATCCAAAGCACACAACACACCTATACTAACATGGTATAGAACCCCCTAGCTTGTTTTGTGATCCAGACGCTCCATAGCCCCCCTCCGGTGAAACCCTAGACCCGCTAGAGAAATACCGGACTTATACGGAAACACGTGGTAAGGGCGTCGAAAGGGGGTAGCAATGTGGAACTAGTTGCTTGGTTGTTTTACGGTAGTATATATCAACCCAATACAACAAGGTAGAACACAACACTTCGGAAGATTCACGATGTTTCGTCCGATACGGGGGTTTCACCCTATAAGCGCGTGTAAACTCACGAGAGAGAAGTGGATGCCGGTGAAGCGGCCCACACCCCAGAGTGCAATTTTTCCATCAAAAGAAACACAACACACCTATACTAACATGGGATGGCACCCCTATCTTGTGTTTGGATCCAGACGCTCCGTAGCCCCCCCCCCTCCGGTGAAACCTTACCTCCGCTTGAGAATTAGCGGACTTATACGGAAACACGCGGTAACGGCGTCGAAAGGGGGTAGCAATGTGGAACTAGTTGCTTGGTTGTGTTAGGGTAGGCCATAGAAACCCGAGACACATTTTTAGAACACAACTCTTCGTAAGATTCACGATGTTTCGTCCGATACGGGAGTTTCACCATATAAGCACGTGTAAACTCAGGAGATAGAAGTGGATGCCGGTAAAGCGGACTACACCCCGGAGTATAATGTTTGCAATCCAAACCACAGAACACACATATACTAACATGGTATGGCACACCCTAGCTTGTGTTGCCATCCATACGCTCCATAGCCCCCCCCACGCTCCGGTGAAACCCTAGACCCGCTGGAGAAATGTCGGACTTATACGGAAACACGCGGTAAAGGCGTCGAAAGAGGGTAGGAATGTGGAACTAGTTGCTTGGTTATGTTAGGTTAGGCCATAGAAACCCAAAACAACAAGGTAGAAGACAACTCTTCGGAAGATTCACGATGTTTCGTCTGATACGGGAGTTTCACCTTATAAGCGCGTGTAAACTCACGAGAGAGAAGTGGATGCCGGTGAATCGGCCCACACCCCGGAGTGCAATCTTTTACATATAAAGCACACAAAACACCTATAATAACATGTTATGGTACCCCCTAGCTTGTGTTGGGATCCAGACGCTCCGTAGCCCCCCTGCGGTGAAACCCTACCTCCGTTGAAGAAATACCGGACTTGTACGGAAACACGCGGTAACGGCGTCGAAAGGGGGTAGCAATGTGTAACTAGTTGCTTGGTTGTGTTAGGGTAATACATAGCAACCCAATACAACAAGGTAGAACACAACTCTTCGGAAGATTCACGATGTTTCGTCCGATACGGGAGTTTCACCATATAAGCGCGTGTAAACTCAGGAGAGAGAAGTGGATGCCGGTGAAGCGGCCCACACCCCAGAGTGCAATATTTGCAATACAAAGAACACAATACACATATAATTACATGCTATGTCACCCCCTAGGTTGTTTTGGGATCCATACGCTCCATAGCCCCCCCCCCTCCGGTGAAACCCTACCTCCGCTGGAGAAATACTGGACTTATACGGAAACACGCGGTAACAGCGTCTAAAGGGGGTAGCGATGTGGAACTAGTTGCTTGGTTGTGTTAGGGTAGGCCATAGCAACCCGAGACACATTGTTAGAACACAACTCTTCAGAAGATTCACGATGTTTCGTCTGATACGGGAGTTTCATCATATAAGCGCGTGTAAACTCAGGAGAGAGAAGTGGATGCCGGTGAAGCGGACTACACCCCGGAGTGCAATCTTTGCAATCCCACGCACACAACACACATTACTAACATGGTATGGCATCCCTAGCTTGTGTTGGGATCCATACGCTCCGTAGCCCCCCTCCAGTGAAACGCTAGACCCGCTGGAGAAATACCTGACTTATACGGAAACATGCGGTAACAGCGTCGAAAGGGGGTGGAAATATGGAACTAGTTGCTTGGTTGTGTTAGGGTAGTCCATAGCAACCCAATACAACAAGGTAGAACAGAACTCTTCGGAAGATTCACGATGTTTCGTCCGATACGGGAGTTTCACCATATAAGCGGATGCCGGTGAAGCGGCCCACACCCCGGAGTGCAATGTTTGCCATAAAAAGCACACAACACAACCATACTAACATGGTATGGCACACCCTATCTTGTGTTGGGATCCAGGCGCTTCGTAGCCCTCCTCCGGTGAAACCCTAGACCCGCTGGAGAAATACCGGATTTATATGGAAACACGCGGTAACAGCGTCGAAAGGGGGTAGCAATGTGGAAATAGTTGCTTTGTTATGTTATGGTAGGCCATAGAAACCCAATACAATAAGGTAGAACACAACTCTTCGGGAGATTCACGATGTTTCGTCCGATACGGGAGTTTCACCCTATAAGCGTGTGTAAACTCACGAGAGTGAAGTGGATGCCGGTGAAGCGGTCCACACCCCGGAATGCAATCTTTGCCATCCAAAGCACACAACACACCTATAATAACATGGTATGGAACAACCTATCTTGTGTTGCGATCCAGACGCTCCGTAGCCCCCTCCGGTGAAACCCTAGACCCGCTGGAGAAATACCGGACTTATACGAAAACACGCGGTAACGGCGTCGAAAGGGGGTAGCAATGTGGAACTAGTTGCTTTGTTGTGTTAGGGTAGTCCATAGCAACCCAATACAACAAGGGAGAACATAACTCTTCGGAAGATTCACGATGTTTCGTCCGATATGGGAGTTTCACCATATAAGCGCGTGTAAACTCACGAGAGAGAAGTGGATGCCGGTGAAGCGGCCCACACACCAGAGTGCAATCTTTTCCATCAAAAGCACACACACCTATACTAACATGGTATGGCACCCGATAGCTTGTGTTGAGATCCAGACGCTCTGTAGCCCCTCCGGTGAAACCCTAGACCCGCTTGGTTGTGTTAGGGTAGTCCATAGAAACCCAACAACAAGGTAGAACACAACTCTTCGGAAGATTCACGATGTTTCGTCCGATACGGGAGTTTCACCCTATAAGCGCGTGTAAACTCACGAGAGAGAAGTGGATGTCGGTGAAGCGTCCCACACCCCAGAGTGCAATCTTTGCAATCCAAAGGACACAACACACATATACTAACATGCTATGGCACCCCCTAGCTTGTTTGGATCCATACGCTCCATAGCCCCCCCTCCGGTGAAACCCTACCTCCGCTGGAGAACTATTGGACTTATACGGAAACACGCGGTAACGACGTAGAAAGAGGGTAGCAATGTGGAACTAGTTTCTTGGTTGTGTTAGGGTAGGCCATAGAAGCCAAAGACACATTGTTAGAACACAACTCTTCGTAAGATTCACGATGTTTCGTCCGATACGGGAGTTTTACCCTATAAGCGCGTGTAAACTCACGAGAGAGAAGTGGATGCCGGTGAAGCGGCCCACACCCCGGAGTGCAATCTTTGCCATCAAAAGCACACAACACACCTATACTAACATTTTATGGAACCCCCTATCTTTTGTTCGGATCCAGAAGCTCCGTAGCCCCCCCCCTCCGGTGAAACCCTAGACCCGCTGGAGAAATACCGGTCTTATAAGGAAACACGCGGTAACGGCGTCGAAAGGGGGTAGCAATGTGGAACTAGTTGCTTGGTTATGTTAGGGTAGGCCATAAAAACCCAAAACAACAAGTTAGAACACAACTCTTCGGAACATTCATGATGTTTCGTCCGATACGGGAGTTTCACCCTATAAGCGCGTGTAAACTCCCGAGAGAGAAGTGGATGCCGGTGAAGCGGCCCACACCCCGGAGTGCAATCTTTTCCATCAAAATCACACAACACACCTATACTAACATGGTATGGCACCCCCTATCTTGTGTTGGGATCCAAACGCTCCGTAGCCCCCTCCGGTGAAACCCTAGACCCGCTGGAGAAATACCGGACTTATACGGAAACACGCGGTAACGGCGTCGAAAGGGGGTAGAAATGTGAAACTAGTTGCTTGGTTTTGTTAGTGTAGTCAATAGATACCCAATACAACAAGGTAGAACAGAACTCTTCGGAAGATTCATGATGTTTCGTCCGATACGGGAGTTTCACCCTATACTCGCGTGTAAACTCACGAGAGAGAAGTGGTTGCCGGTGAAGCGGTCCACACCCCGGAGTGCAATATGTGCGATCCAAAGCACACAACACACCTATACTAAAATGGTATAGAACCCCCTAGCTTGTTTTGTGATCCAGACGCTCCATAGCCCCCCTCCGGTGAAACCCTAGACCCGCTAGAGAAATACCGGACTTATACGGAAACACGTGGTAAGGGCGTCGAAAGGGGGTAGCAATGTGGAACTAGTTGCTTGGTTGTTTTACGGTAGTACATATCAACCCAATACAACAAGGTAGAACACAACACTTCGGAAGATTCACGATGTTTCGTCCGATACGGGGGTTTCACCCTATAAGCGCGTGTAAACTCACGAGAGAGAAGTGGATGCCGGTGAAGCGGCCCACACCCCAGAGTGCAATATTTTCCATCAAAAGAACACAACACACCTATACTAACATGGGATGGCACCCCCTATCTTGTGTTTGGATCCAGACGCTCCGTAGCCCCCCCCCCTCCGGTGAAACCTTACCTCCGCTTGAGAATTACCGGACTTATACGGAAACACGCGGTAACGGCGTCGAAAGGGGGTAGCAATGTGGAACTAGTTGCTTGGTTGTGTTAGGGTAGGCCATAGAAACCCGAGACACATTGTTAGAACACAACTCTTCGTAAGATTCACGATGTTTCGTCCGATACGGGAGTTTCACCATATAAGCGCGTGTAAACTCAGGAGATAGAAGTGGATGCCGGTAAAGCGGACTACACCCCGGAGTATAATGTTTGCAATCCAAACCACAGAACACACATATACTAACATGGTATGGCACACCCTAGCTTGTGTTGCCATCCATAAGCTCCATAGCCCCCCCTCCCCCCCCCCACGCTCCGGTGAAACCCTAGACCCGCTGGAGAAATGTCGGACTTATACGGAAACACACGGTAAAGGCGTCGAAAGAGGGTAGGAATGTGGAACTAGTTGCTTGGTTATGTTAGGTTAGGCCATAAAAACCCAAAACAACAAGGTAGAAGACAACTCTTCGGAAGATTCACGATGTTTCGTCTGATACGGGAGTTTCACATTATAAGCGCGTGTAAACTCACGAGAGAGAAGTGGATGCCGGTGAATCGGCCCACACCCCGGAGTGCAATCTTTTACATATAAAGCACACAAAACACCTATAATAACATGTTATGGTACCCCCTAGCTTGTGTTGGGATCCAGACGCTCCGTAGCCCCCCTGCGGTGAACCCTACCTCCGTTGGAGAAATACCGGACTTGTACGGAAACGCGGTAACGGCGTCGAAAGGGGGTAGCAATGTGTAACTAGTTGCTTGGTTGTGTTAGGGTAATACATAGAAACCCAATACAACAAGGTAGAACACAACTCTTCGGAAGATTCACGATGTTTCGTCCGATACGGGAGTTTCACCATATAAGCGCGTGTAAACTCAGGAGAGAGAAGTGGATGCCGGTGAAGCGGCCCACACCCCAGAGTGCAATATTTGCAATACAAAGAACACAATACACATATAATTACATGCTATGTCACCCCCTAGGTTGTGTTGGGATCCATACGCTCCATAGCCCCCCCCTCCGGTGAAACCCTACCTCCGCTGGAGAAATACTGGACTTATACGGAAACACGCGGTAACAGCGTCTAAAGGGGGTAGCAATGTGGAACTAGTTGCTTGGTTGTGTTAGGGTAGGCCATAGCAACCTGAGACACATTGTTAGAACACAACTCTTCAGAAGATTCACGATGTTTCGTCTGATACGGGAGTTTCACCATATAAGCGCGTGTAAACTCAGGAGAGAGAAGTGGATGCCGGTGAAGCGGACTACACCCCGGAGTGCAATCTTTGCAATCCAACGCACACAACACACATTACTAACATGGTATGGCACCCCCTAGCTTGTGTTGGCATCCATACGCTCCATAGCCCTCCCCCCTCCGGTGAAACCCTAGACCCGCTGGAGAAATGCCGGACTTATACGGAAACACGCGGTAACGGCGTCGAAAGAGGTTATCAATGTGGAACTAGTTTCTTGGTTATGTTAGGGTAGACCATATAAACCCAAAACAACAAGGTAGAAGACAACTCTTCGGAAGATTCACGATGTTTCGTCTGATACGGGAGTTTCACCGTATAAGCGCGTGTAAACTCCCGAGAGAGAAGTGGATGCCGGTGAAGTGGCCCACACCCCGGAGTGCAATATTTTCCATCCAAAGAACACAACACACCTATAATAACATGGTATGGTACCCCCTAACTTGTGTTGGGATCCAGACGCTCCGTAGCCCCCCTCCGGCGAAACCCTACCTCCGCTGGAGAAATACCGGACTTATACGGAAACACGCGGTAACGGCGTCAAAAGGGGGTAGCAATGTGGAACTAGTTGCTTGGTTGTGTTAGGGTAGTCCATATCAACCCAATAAAACAAGGTAGAACACAACTCTTCAGAAGATTCACGATGTTTCGTCCGATACGGGAGTTTCACCATATAAGCGGATGCCGGTGAAGCGGCCCACACCCCGGAGTGAAATCTTTGCCATAAAAAGCACACAACACAACTATACTAACATGGTATGGCACCCCCTAGCTTGTGTTGGGATACAGACGCTTCGTAGCCCCCCCTCCGGTGAAACCCTAGACCCGCTGGAGAAATACCGGACTTATATGGAAACACGCGGTAACGGCGTCGAAAGGGGGTAGAAATGTGGAAATAGTTGCTTGGTTATGTTAGGGTAGGCCATAGAAACTGTCGAATCCCTGACTCAACAAATCCCTTCGGTGAACCTATCGGGTTTCGATTAGGAGAACCCATGAGCGCTGGTGGAATCGTCGGCTAGACAGGGGGCGAGATTACCCAGGTTCGGGGCCCTCGTAGAGGTAAAACCCTTACTCCTGCCTCTTGTCGATCTGTATTGATGATTGGATCGGTTACAAAGGTGGTGCTCGAATCGAGAGTAGGGGCCAGATTTTCCGGCATCAAACAACGACGCAGAATACGAAGCCTTGTTGCACGGAATGAAGATGGCAATCGCCTGTGGAGCTACTCGCTTAATGATCTACGGCGACTCCAATCTCATTGTGCAACAAACGATGAAAGAGTGTGACGCAATCGCCGAAAACATGATCGCGTACCGCGACATGTACAATCTACTCGAAGGAAGCTTCAAAGGATGCGAGCTAAAGCACATCGCAAGATCCAGCAACGAAGAAGCAGATCGACTGGCAAACATGGGTTCCACGAATACACCCATACCACCAGGAATATATTTCGAACGGATGATCAAGCGATCGGTCAAAATCAAGAAAGCTGCAGAAGCAATAGCAGTGCCAGAAACAGAGGTCAGCCCGCAAGTCGCCCTTATCGAGCTCATTCATAACATATCACGACAGGTTTTTCTGGTCGAGCCAGTCTGGACGCAGAAATATCTCGACTACCTGACCAACAGACAGCTCCCGGCTGACCCACGCGAGGCTCGACAAATAATCAGACGCAGCAAATCCTTTCGGGTAGTCAATGGGGAATTATACAAGCAAAGCATCTCGGGAATACTTCAGCGCTGCATCGCACCCGAAGATGGCAAAGAATTGCTCCATGACATCCACCAAGGAGACTGCGGACATCATGCAAGCTGGAAAACAATAATGGGGAAGGCCTTCCGAGCAGGATTCTACTGGCTGACAGCAGCTACCGATGCAAAGAACCTGGTCGAACGATGCAATGCCTGTCAGCGATTCGCACCAAGACCACATGCACCTGCTACGGAATTTCACATGATACCCATTGCCTGGCCCTTCGCACAATGGGGGCTAGACATGGTCGGACCACTACGCAAGTCCACCCCTGGAGGATATACACACTTGTTGGTCGCAGTCGACAAATTCACCAAATGGATCGAGGCCACGCTAGTAACTTCGGCTAGTGCCCAATGCGTTCCTCGACTCCATTGTATGCAGATTTGGTGTGCCACACGACATCATTACAGACAATGGTACAAATTTCAAAGCAAAGGAAACGCAACAGTTCTGCGAGGAAAAGGGCATCAACTTCAAGTTTGCTTCAGTTGCTCACCCGCAAACGAACGGACAAGTCGAGAGATCCAACGGCTTAGTTTCGGCTGGCATCAAGAAACGCCTACTCGATCGTCTACACCCCGCCGCAGGACATTGGGCAGATGAACTACCCTCCGTACTATGGAGCCTCCGCACAACTCCTAACCGATCTACAAAATACACGCCATTTTTCATGGTATACGGGGCAGAAGCAGTCCTCCCCGAGGACGTTCGATTCAGCGCCCCACGAGTTGTGGCCTACAGCGAAGAAACCTCTAATAGGGAACTCGCGGAAGATATGGATGCACTCGACGAAATGCGGGACATCGCACTCGCCAGATCCGCAGTATATCAGCAATCCCTGCGAAACTATCATAGTCGCCGCATACGCCACAGAGCATTCGCGGTTGGAGATCTAGTGCTGCGACTCAAGCAGAAGGAAGGACACAAGCTCGAACCACCCTGGGAAGGACCCTTCATCATACACGAAGTCATCCCAGGCGGAGCCTACAGGTTGAAGAATCCATCGACTGGAGGAATCTATTCCAATCCTTGGAATATTGCACACCTTCGCAAATTTTATCCCTAGGTTTACTTGTTCTCACAACAAATAAGGCTATGCTAGCCACTCTTGTAGCTCGAATACATGGCTTCTCAGTCATCGCAATAAAAACATGGTTTCTCCATCATATTCACTCGCAACTTCCTATTTTTACACGCTCAAAAGTTACAGGAACACACCCCATAAACACACGGGGGCTACACCTACAACTAAGCATTACAGGAAAAAGCATACATACAAAGGTTATACACCTTACAACAGTTTTTACAAACTATACAAGGTTACAGGATATGCACATCCGACAATCAATCAAAGCGCTAAGCATTCTCAGTCGCCAAAACTCTATCTACCTCCTCAGAGGACAATCAGATGATTTTCTCCGCTGCGGGACGAACAGCATCATAGAAGGGGGAAATATCATCGATTGGATCATCTGGGAGCCTGGCTACGGAGTTAAAATCTACTTCAGGATACCATATTCGGACAAAGGATAGAGCTACAACCGCGCCGCATGTCATTTGATTGCGCACACACGCGCGAACCTCTCCCTCACATCCAAACAACCTGAGTAGATAGCTCCAGTCTTCGGGACCCCTTTCGAGTGGGTAGAAAGCAGCGTTCATCGCGATCAGGACCTCGTGAAAAGAACTCACGAGAATTCTCGCTTGCAGAACACGGAACTTCAGGGTGGCCATCACAAATCCTCGACTGCGATCAGACCAGAAGTTACTCGCATGAGGATTTGAGCTACCAGCCTCCTGAACTATGTGGTTTTCCACCCACTGCTTTTCTTCCCTGTCATCAGGTCTGACAACTGAAGAGGAAGCATGCTTGATCAGCTAAGGAAACAAAGCAAAAAGAAGACACGGGGGCTGTATTACTTACACAGCAATTCCCTCGCAACCAACGATAATTCATCCATCAGAAACTGTTCACGTTCAGCCGCCAGTTTCTGCTTGGACTTCGCCACATCGGCTATACCGCGCAGAGCTTTAAGCTGACGCTCACCCTCCCGGACCTTATCACGAAGACCAGCATAGGTGCCAACGGCGGCAACAAGGGGATTTACTGGGGTAGCATGTCCACTCGGAGATTATGCAACTACCCCGGTAGCCTGGAAGAATACAAGGAAAGAAGTAAGAAGCCCTATTCGAAGTATTTCTAGTCGCACATCCGACAAAAGTGCTCGGGGGCTACTCCCATCGGGAGAAAATACACAAACTACGGGAAGCAATTTCCAGAACGAACACTTCGATTAAAGACGATGAAATTACGGGAATACATCCCAAGGTTCATTACATTCACGAAGGAAAGGAAAAAGAAGAACAAAACTAAGAAGCTACAGTGGTACTCCCACTAGCGGCAGTCGCCCCTCCTTTCAGTCGAGCAAATAGCTCAGACAGCTTCCGAGCAAGAATGGTGGCCTGCTCGCCAAAACGAGAGAGCCGTACCTTTTTGCCCGTCGAGGGGTCGACTGGAAGAGCCGAGTAGGCCTCCTCCAAACCGTTGACTCCGTGTGCGAGCGCGAACTGGATCGCAGTCTTCGCGCCAGACTCCGACTGGGCGACTGCGTAAGCATCGAGGAGATTTCCCTCCGAGAAGATCTTCAGCAGGCCGTCTAGCGCGGATGGAGGTACAGCGTTGGCGAGGAAGCGACTGTGCAGTTGCGACAACACTTGGGTGGCATCGCCAATCAAGGAGCACACTCCTTCGGCGTGCCTCTTGAGTTGAGCAAGTGTGTCGGTTAGCACATCTACTCGCTGGATCCCAGGGATCTCCAAAGGAACATCCAGAAGACATGCAAAGGAAAAGAATGTCAAAATTTCGCAAGTTCACCAAGATAAAAGATACAATTGCGAGAGCCTAGGCCACTTACCCGCGAAACGCTCAGCAAGGGGACGGAGGAACGTGACAAGGTCAGAGTCGGCCTTATTGCCAGCTTCCTCTTGATCCTTCAAAGCTTTTCTCGCATCCGCGAGTTGCCTATCAAGATCCTCCGACCGCATGCGGGAGGCCTCCAGCTCTTGTCGAACAGCCGCCAAATCAGCTTCCTGAGTGGTTGCCCGCTCAGAGAGCTTGACTCTCTCGGAATCCGAATGTTCGAGTTGAGCTGCACAATAACATTTGTTAGACATCAAGAATGGACACGAGAACAGAAACAAAAGAAGACAATGAGACTTACTCTTAAGGAGCTCGTTCTCGGTGTGGAATCGACTGCAGTGTGACTGAAGCCTCTCGCATTCCGATTCGGCAAGAACAACGCGGCGACCAATCGCCGCAAGCGAGTCAACAAGCGACTGCAAAAGTACAGAAGTAGAAGAATTAGAAGATATAAATTAGAGCCTGTACCCGATTGAATTCAATCGACTACAGCCTCGGGGGTACTCCCATCGGGAGCACTGTCGTGCACCGATAAAAATCAAGAACGAAGAAAATAAAACAAGATTTTGAGCCTGTAGCCGATCGCAAGCAAACGACTACAGCCTCGGGGGCTACTCCCATCGGGGCACTGTCGTGCACCCGATAAAAATTCGAAGACAAACTACAAAGTTTACCTAGCCCGTGGCGCGGAGAGAGGATCTGCGGAGCTGTCCGTCGCTTCTTTCAAAGCTGAAGTCCTGGCGGCAAAGCTAGGAGCTTCACGTTCCGCAGTCGCCGCATTGGGGGCTGCGCTGGGAGAATTCTGGACGGTGCCAGCATTGGGAGTTTCACCCGCAGTCCCTGCTTTGTTCCTCTTTTCGGGAGGAACAGAAGAAGCGTACCTGCGAGGGCTGATGGCCTGCACACTGCAGCAAAAAGAACAAGGAATCAAACATAAGCGCAGAAGAAAGAACGTTCGACTAAGAACGAGGAAAATAACTTACTCGTCATCTTCATCTTCATCCAGAAAATCTGCGTTCCAAGCGGTTGCGATTACTGGGAATGAAGGTGAAAGGGAGCCGCGAGTGGGGCGGAGATAGGGGCCTTCCCGGGCGATTCCTCTAAGGAATTATCCTTGGAAGTAGCCTCGTTATCGTCCTCTACCCGACGACGCTTGCAATGACGAAGGCCGCCATTCGAGCCCTCCGCATCATCCGAAGAATCGTCCTCGGAGCTCGAGGAAGCATCGGCTACACTGGTATCGGCTAAGCCGTCCAGGTGACTCGCCAATAACTCCGAGGCGTCCTCTCCCGCAACTGGCGGGTAGCAGTTCGCCACCGCTAAGCTCTACAAGAAGGCAGGAAGGCAGAGGAAGCAAGAAAAACCAAAAATAAAAGCAAAGAAAAATGACAGACAGGAAGGATAAAACTACCGCGGCTGGTGAGGTTTCGAGCGTCGAAGGCTTCGACTGTGCGTCGGGGAATTCTCCCCCACCTTCAAGCTGGTGACAGCCGCGATTTTCTTCTCGAACTCAACGTTCGAAAGTTCCTCGCGGCTCACTCGGCTAGGGTCTTCAGCGCCTTGGTATTCCCACATGGTGGAAGGCCTTTGCTGCAGCGGTTGGATCCTGCACTTCAGAAAAATACTCGCCAGGTGCAGCCCGTTGAGCACCACTCCGGCGGTTTGATCCCGGAGAGCGGACACTCTTGCGAGTAGGGGCGTGACGACCTGGGTTTCTTTGGCTGACAGCTTGTGCGCCCAGGACTTCCGCCTCTTCAAAACAGCGAACGGGTGGAATTCCACGATCCCACCCGAGCTGTTGTCGATGACGTAAAACCACTTTTTCCGCCAGCCTTGGGCGGAGTCGACGAAGTGCATGTTGATGTAGCTGCTCTCCAGTCGCGCCTGGATCACGAAGCCGTCTGTGCGCAGCGGCTCGCCAGGCTCGGAGTCCACCCGCGATTTCTCGCGGAAGATGCGAACTTTGAAGAGGGCCTTCCAAAGCGCCCAATGAGGGCGAATGCCAAGGAAGCATTCGCAGAACACGATGAAGCACGAAATGTGCTGCACCACGTTCGGAGGAAGATCGTGAAGCTGTATGCCATAGACATACAGCAACCCGAGGAGAAAAGAATGGAGAGGGAAGAAAAGACCCCGAGACACGTGGTCCGCGAAGACCACGCGCTCGTTCGACTGCGGTTTTGGTACCTCTTCTTTCTTCCCGAGGCGCACCCGCTTCTCAGATTCAGCCGGCAGCAGCACCTCCCGCTGCATCTCCTTGATGCTCTTCGCGGTGGTATTGGGCGAGCGCCAGTCGCCAGCCCGAGGCGCAGGTTTCGCGGAAACTTCTCCGGATGCGGAAGCGGCGGCACCACGTCTTTTGCCTCCGGCCATGGCTAACAGTGTGAGCTCGAGCGCAAGGAGGAAGATGAGCACGAGGAAGAAGATGGTTGAAGGCGAAGGCTAGGAAAATTTTACCGCAGCGCTAAGTCCCGTATTTATACACGGAGCGGGTCAATCTCAGCCACTCGATGCGCTACGTGGCATGTATCGCAGCCACCACGTGTGAAGATGAAACGAAGGGGCGGTGAACGCTGTTCCGTGCCACGATCTTAACAGAAGATCGTGCGCATTTACTGCGCGGTTCGCGTAAAAAACGGAAGCGGCGTCTCGTTTCCCGGTCAAAAAGCTGACTAAGTGGGCCAGCCCATCTGCTACCACTCCGTCACGTCCCATCGGGAGGACAAAAGTGCGCCATGACGTCATGGCACGCATCATCAAATTCAAGAACTTTCGAATGGAAAATTCAAACACGAAAATAGCTTCGTATGAAATTCCTTCGACTAAAGGCAATTCTTTTACGAATAAATCATGGAGCAAGACCTCTTTAAAACAAGAGAACTATCCTATACACGAAAACTCTTTCGTATAGGCGCAACAGTCCAAACATGAAAACTCTTTCATATGGGCACGACTCTCTACAGTCCGAAAACTCTTTCGACTGAGTCTTAAACAATCATTCGGGTAGAAAGAACCTACCTCCATTCACACATGATATTTGTACATCATAAAAACTTGGATTGTTTAGCCGACTAGGCACATCCGGATGCCATATTCTTCGAATATGAAGGTAAGACCCAAAAAGATCTTTCTTAAGGGCCTGGAATCGCACTCGAAAGCTGCGTCCTCCGGTATAATTCCGTGTCAACAACACGAAGAAAAATCCTAGCGGACGCGCCGGGTACCCTCATAGGTTAAGTTCGACTCGGTAAGTCCACAACGGCCCAGTCGCAACAATCATCTTATCGGGTTCGAGTCGGAGGTCTCGAATCTGTGTAGGCCAGGAATGTTTTTGCCCTAGTCGCAATTAATTGGCCCCGATCTCTCGGGAGAGCCAAGCTACTGTGCCACATCCTTCTGCAAACAAAGCCGCGATAACATGCACCTAAGTCGCTCAAACTCGAGCATAAGGACTCATTGCACAGGGAACACACCCTTTAAAACAGTAAGCAGCCAAGTGGTTTATTCAAAAGAAAAAGCAAGGCCAAGAAAAGTTTGACCGTCTACTCGACTGGAAAAATCCCACTCGAGCAAACGCTCGGGGGCTACTGACGAAGATATAGATTCTGGGTTCTGCAGATAAGGACACCCCCTCTTAGGCCCAAGGTGAGGGCCCAAGAAGAGGAGCCCTTGGAATACTCCAGAAGGCCCACGTGAAGCCCACCCGCGCTAAACTTGCGGGTTAAGCTAGGAAGCATGTAACCGACCTAGCTAGGGTTCGAGTCCTCTCCGGGTAGAACTCGAGACCTGGCCGCCTATATAAGGCCAGGAGAGCCCCCGAGAGAGGACCAAGCAATACCGCACGACCAAAAGCCTTGAACTCGAGACCTACTCTCGATTCGAGCACCACCTTTGTAACCGATCTAATCATCAATACAGATCGACAAGAGGCAGGAGTAAGGGTTTTACCTCTACGAGGGCCCCGAACCTGGGTAAATCTCGCCCCCTGTCTAGCCGACGATTCCACCAGCGCTCATGGGTTCTCCTAATCGAAACCCGATAGGTTCACCGAAGGGATTTGTTGAGTCAGGGATTCGACAGAAACCCAATACAATAAGGTAGAACACAACTCTTCGGACGATTCACGATGTTTCGTTCGATACAGGAGTTTCACCCTATAAGCGCGTGTAAACTCACGAGAGAGAAGTGGATGCCGATGAAGTGGCCCACACCCCGGAGTGCAATCTTTGCCATCCAAAGCACACAACACACCTATAATAACATGGTATGGCACACCCTAGCTTGTGTTGGGATCCAGACGCTCCGTAGCACCCCCTCCGGTGAAACCCTAGACCCGCTGGAGAAATACCGGACTTATATGGAAACACGCGGTAACGGCGTCAAAAGGGGGTGGCAATGTGGAACTAGTTGCTTGGTTGTGTTAGGGTAGTCCATAGCAACCCAATACAACAAGGTATAACATAACTCTTCGGAAGATTCACGATGTTTCGTCCGATACGGGAGTTTCACCCTATAAGCGCGTGTAAACTCACGAGAGAGAAGTGGATGCTGGTGAAGCGGCCCACACACCGGAGTGCAATATTTTACATCAAAAGAACACAAGACACCTATACTAACATGGTATGTCACCCGCTAGCTTGTGTTGAGATCCAGACGCTCCGTAGCCCCCCTCCGGTGAAACCCTAGACCCGCTGGAGAAATACCAAACTTATACGGATAAACGCGGTAACGGCGTCGAAAGGGGGTAGAAATGTGGAACTATTTGCTTGTTTGTGTTAGGGTAGTCCATAGCAACACAATACAACAAGGTAGAACACAACTCTTCGGAAGATTCACGATGTTTCGTCCGATACGGGAGTTTCACCCTATAAGCGCGTGTAAACTCACGAGAGAGAAGTGGATGCCGGTGAAGCGGCCCACACCCGGGAGTGCAATCTTTGCAATCCAAAGAACACAACACACATATACTAACATTCTATGGGACCCCTAGCTTGTGTTGGGATCCATACGCTCCATAGCCCCCCTCCGGTGAAACCCTACCTCCGTTGGAGAAATACTGGACTTATACGGAAACACGCGGTAACGGCGTTGAAAGGGGGTAGCAATGTGGAACTAGTTTCTTGGTTGTGTTAGGGTAGTCCATAGCAGCCAAAGACACATTGTTAGAACACAACTCTTCGGAAGATTCACGATGTTTCGTCCGATACGGGAGTTTCACCCTATAAGCGCGTGTAAACTCACGAGAGAGAAGTGGATGTCGGTGAAGCGGCCCACACCCCGGAGTGCAATCTTTGCCATCAAAAGCACACAACACACCTATACTAACATGGTATGGAACCCCCTATCTTGTGTTGGGATCCAAACGCTCCGTAGCCCCCCCTCAGGTGAAACCCTAGACCCGCTGGAGAAATACGGACTTATACGGAAACACGCGATAACGGCGTCGAAAGGGGGTAGCAATATGGAACTAGTAGATTGGTTATGTTAGGGTAGACCATAGAAACCCAAAACAACAAGGTAGAACACAAGTCTTCATAAGATTCATGATGTTTCGTCCAATACGGGAGTTTCACCCTATAAGCGCGTGTAAACTCACGGGAGAGAAGTGGATGCCGGTGAAGCGTCCCACACCCCGGAGTGCAATATTTTCCATCAAAAGGACACAACACACCTATACTAACATGGTATGGCACCCCCTAGGTTGCGTTGGGATCCAGACGCTCCGTAGCCCCCCTCCGGTGAAACCCTACCTCCGCTGGAGAAATACTGGACTTATGCGGAAACACGTGTTTACGACGTCGAAAGGGGGTAGAAATGTCAAACTAGTTGATAAATTGATAAATAAAATTAAATATTGTAATTATAAATTTAACAAGCTATTTTGGAAGAAAAAAAATTAAAAAAGCCCTTTACTGTGTGCATGCACACGGCAAAAAAATGACTGTGGGGCCAGAAATGGGGGATTCAATGTGAGTTCTTTGCCGTGTGCATGCACACTGTAAAGGACAGATCTTTGCCGTGTGCATGCACACGGCATAGAACTGTAAAAACATTTCCGTTTCGCCCGCAACGGAATGGTCACGTGACAGTTTTCTTTACCGTGTGTTTTTCTTGATCTTTACCGTGTGCCTTTCTTTGCCGTGTGTCTTTGTCTGTACTAAACCGTACGTTCTTCTTTACCGTGTGCGACACACGGCAAAGAAAATCAATGTCGTGTGCCCGATGTAGTGCACACGGTATAGAATAGAGCACACGGGAAAGATATGCTCTCCCGTAGTGAATGGATAGTCCTTTGCATACCTACGCAGTTCCCACGATCACTATTGTTATAGTCTTGTTTGACGGTGGTGCTCGTTACAGGTGCTTCTTATATGAGAGTCGGCTATAGAAACTTATTTTTATATTGACATTTCAAACTTGTTGCACAGATAAAGAAGACCCGAGGAACTGAACAGTCGCTCCGTGATCTAGCCATAAAATTCGTGGAGACAGCCAGTAGCATCGTCCGATTGGTCGACCTAAAAGTATGGACAAATTGTACAAAAAAAAGTATGGACAAAGAAGCCCTGGGATGTTAACAAGATCCTTCAATGGTAAGAAGGGCCGGGCCGGCAAAATCCGGTGCCCTGTGCCAAAATCTAAAACTGGGCTCTATCTCACAAAGAAAATTAAAATAATAAACAATTTTAATGTATATATGACATAAGAAATTTGCATAACAATTGAATATATAGAAAATCGTACCTATTCCAAGTTGAATAATGTTTTACTTGAACATGCCCCGTATTTTCTTTTGGCATGAATTTTTTCAGAAACTTTAACTCAACAAATAGATCATTGGCATCAATATCAGATTTTCCATCTTTATTAAGGGCATCCTCAAGTTTACCACGAGAAGATCTCAAACAATCATAATCCAATGTGCGCAATATTTCTGAGGTAAATAAGAAATCGAAAAATTCTGGTGACCCTTACATTGTTCAAATCTATTTGTGAATGGGGAAATTGCTAGATCAACTAGAAGTATAAAACAGTTAATTAGGATTCCCTACAAAAATTTAACTAGGATTTAGTAAATCGAAGAAGGAGCTGATGCTGAAATATAATCAGTACAAGGGCTAGAGAGCAGGATACATCCAATCAGTAAATTAACCAAAGAAGAGGATAAGAGGATTCATGATTTTTTTTATCGCTGGGCGCACCGGTCCGTAAGTCTCGATGCCATTGATTGTGGGCGTGAAACTGCTCGGGATAAAGAGGCAGACTCGCAACGGGACCATGCGCAGCCCTGATTTCCGATCGTGCTGTGAAGGGAGATTATCCGTGATTGTAACGTTTCAGACTAGAGCTAACAACTAACGAGATCCTATCCCGTGTCACGGACGGCGCGCGCTTAAAAGCCCAATAGGAGCCTAGCTCTAGGGACGACAGGCAAAACGCACAAAGACACGAATGCTCGCTCAACTTGGATGTCTTTCCTCGTTCGAGCAGCTCCAGGAACATATATGTCTGCATATATATAAAAAATTTAGGCCCCAAAAAATTCTGGACCCTGTGCGGGCCGCACAGTTGGCACCACTGTGGGCCCGACCCTTAGATTGTCCACACGCTCAGTTGCAAATGACGCACCTTTCATATGTCCCGAGTGATGCACATTACTGTTTAATCAATCAAAAGCTGAAGAATGAGTCACCGGTTACATTTAACTGTTGTCCGCAGGTGGGGAGCGGCTTGTCCGTCGCAATTGGAATCTGCATGGTCGGCTCGATGGCGTATAATGCGGGTATTCCATTCCTATCTAAGTTGAGCGAATGGCGCAGAAAGAAAACTCGAGTTACTGTTTGGGTGGTGAATTAAAGTACTACTACCCTGTAAACTGTATATATTGGTTGATGATTTCTGTACCGCCATTTACAGGCAGACCTTATAAAAAATGACATGGTGGTTTGGAGTACATAGTGTATGTCGCAGTTCCGAATTACTGTTTTTGTTTACTCAATAATACTATACATGTAGCTCACATCATTTGAGCTGTATCGCTGATACATTTGACCAGTGGGTCACTGTACAGTGTGAGCTTGTGGTTACCAAGATACTGTATTTGGAAGAAGTGTGGAGCAGAAGATATAGAATTTCAGAATCCAAATTCAGAAGGGGAAAGGGGAAAATCTGAAATTCTAGCGAAGACGCAAATGCGGTGAAAAACGAACCTCCTTCTCTGTTTCTTCAGCGAGCTCTCCTTCTCTCATCTCAGAAAATATTTCCTTGCCTGTCATCACGTGCCTGCCCCTGCTACGTGTACACTCCTGTCGCGTGACTGATTGTTTGCGTGTATCTTGGTGCAAACCGTCGAGTGTGTCTTTGGTTAACGCGAGCCGTCGGATCAGAAATAGAAGGTGGATATGAAGGGACATGACGTGGCTTGAGAAAGCAAACACAACCAATCAGTTATAAAACGGAGCCACCTGTGTAAAGCAAAACAGCACCCTTCGGCCAGCTTCCACCTCCCATCGCACGCGCGCGTGTCATCTTGGAGATCTCGTCCGCCCGCCATGGACACCGTCGACTCCGTGGTGGACCCCCTCCGCGAGTTCGCAAAGGACAACGTCCGCCTCGTCAAGTGCTGCCACAAGCCTGACCGCAAGGGAAAGCCATGTGTAAGTATGGCTAGTTTAATAAAGTGAGATGCCTTTATGTTATTCTAGTAAAATTGTTTGAAGCATGTTTTTAAGCTAGGGTTTTCTATAGGAGAAACCTCTACGTGTGGTTATTGTTTACGCCCTTGAGGTTGCATAAAGAACATGTAGTTGTAGAGAAGTGTTCCCTTGGGGTGTAACTGCCTTGGAATAGGGTAAAAACATACTCATACAATTAAAAATTGGAGTAGCTAAAGGTAATTTATATTTGTTGAATATATCATGTGATGCATATGGTGAGTACCAAGTAGGAACATAACAACCACTGTTGAAAGTGCACTATGGTCAATTAGAGGGGGGGTGACTAGGTTGACTACCAATTTTTTTTTTCTTTTTCTTTTAGTGGGGCTAAGAAAGATAAGATAGGGTTCTCTAGATGTGCATCTAGGTGAGCAACCTATGTGTACAAGATAATGTGCGCAACGGAAGTAAAGCGTAAGGTAGCAAGACAAACAACAAGTGTAAACAAGGAGACAATGATATGATTCCCGTAGTTCCTTCTCAAAGAGAAGTACGTCTACGTTGGAGAGGTGGGGAGCCACCTAGGCACTCCTCAATAGCACGGTTGTGCACACCTTGTTCTCCTTGAGCTTCTCCGGTGAGGGAGATTCTCGTTTCCACTATGAGGTCGACTTGAAGGCGTTGACCCAACCTTTACAAGGGCTCGAGGTCACTCCACAAGATGGATGGAGGCTCTCAAGCAATTCGTAGCTTCTTGCAACAAGGTGGAAGCTACAAGCACAAGATCTACTAAGGTTTCTATGCCTCAAGTAGGATTCTAGATCTACTATGTTGTGGTGGATGGATTTGAAATTCCTTTGGTGAAAGTGTGGATCTAGGTCTCCTCTAGCTCTCCACCAAGTATGGAAGTGATTGGGTGGACGGAGTGGGAGATCTAGGTGGATGAAGCTTTCATTAATGGCTAGGAGAGAGAGTGGGAAAAGCTTAGCATTTATGAGGAAGGGGAAGGGGTATTTATACCCCTTCCCATTAAGTGGCCGTTGCAGTCCAGGAGCACCGGAGGCTCCGGTGGGCTTCTATCATTTGCGCAGCAGCGCAGCGCACCTGCTCCCTTTTGGATGGCCATGGGGCGGAGACTCCGGTGGAGATGGCGGAGGCTCCGCCCACCGGAGCTGCACCAGAGGCTCCGGTGGAGCCTCCGCTCTTATGCACCCGAACCAGTTTTTGGCGGAGCCCCACCGGAGGCGCACCGGATGCCACTGTGCACAGGGCCACGTTGGGGCCACCGGAGCTCCACCGGAGGCTCCGGTGGAGCCTCCGCTCTTATCCAACAGAGCAAGGATTTGGCGGAGCCTCCACCGGAGGCGCACCGGATGCCACCCGTGCAAGGGCCCTGGTTTGAAGGCAGCGGAGGCTCCGGTGGAAAGGGCGGAGGCTCCGCCCACCGGAGCTCCGCCGGAGGTTCCGCCCTGGCCTCCGCTCGTTCGCTCCAGAGGGAGGTTTGGGCGGATCCTCCACCGGACCCGCACCGGAGCCTGGGGCGGAGCCTCCGGTGGTTTCACCGGAGCCTCCGCTCCATGCAGAAAATAGCTTCCCAGATTCCTTTCTCCTAGCTCTTTTCATTTTAAGCAAACACGCGGCCCATAGAATGAGTGAACTTGATTAACCTGGGCATTTTTCATATATCAAACAAACATTAGATCAAATAGGTATGTTGTCATATAATTACCAAAACGGACGATGATCTTTCATTCTCCCCCTTTTTGGTAATTGATGACAACATCCCTATTTGCATAATAGAAAACACAACATGAGCGGAGCTCCCCCTAGAGGTATGCTCCCTTTATGTTGAGAGAATTTAAGCATGATATGTATATGAGCAATATGAAGAAGATAGAGCACACAACACATAATATAACATGATACGAGGTTCATAAGTGCATAATAGTACGAGGTTCACGACACATAGGAATAATGTAAACAAACCGAAGTTCCAAGTGACCAAATGAAAAACCAAACTCCCTCAAGCAATAGAACGATGCAAATCGAATATGCTTGAGGGAGACCCATGCAAATACCCGCGCTCCTAATATATCTCTCTCCCCCTTTGGCATCAAGATACCAAAAGAGGGAGAAAAGGACACTAACGACCCAATGATCAGTCGTCCTCAGATGAGATCTCCATATCCGGAGAGGGGGCACGGCGACGAGAACTAGTAGCTTCTTCTCCTTCCTCCTCAGACCACTCGATCAACTTGCCCTTGAAGTCCTTGGCTTGCCATTTATCCCAATCGGTGATGCTTGGAAGAGCCGGGAGTCCACGGATTCGCCACCATCACGGCGAAGCTGACGAGCTGCATGTGCTTTCTGGCGGGTCTTGAGCTCCTTGTCATAATAGGATTCCCACTGATGCTGCTCAACCTTCTTGTTCAATCGGAACACCTTCTTAAGGGCCCGAGCCATCCACTTGAATGCATTGGTGGAAGGAGAAGGGCGAGATGGACCGGCTTCTTCTTCCTCCTCATCATCAATGACACGAGGCTTAGCCTTGTTCTTGCGAGGAGTGGGGGTGGGATGCTCAGGAGGCTCGGTGTGGTCCTTGATGAGGAGTCTCCTCTCCATGTGAGGAATCCAATTAGAATCATCAAATGGTTCATCCGGAAACTTGGCATTCCACACATTTAAGACGATCTTCATGATGAAGGGCCCAAAGCAAGCATTCTTGCGGTTGATCACGACATGCCACAGCTCATTCCAAATGTAATCAAGCACATCGAGCTTACGAGGGGTGTCGGTAAGCCGTTGTTGATGAGTGAGAAGCATGATGTTCTTCAAGAATCCCTGGATTTCATCCACATCCCCCGCCTTTGGGTTGATAGTCTCTCTATAGATGCGCATCATGATATCATAGGTGGGGTAGAGACCCTTGACAAACCCAACGACGAACTTCTTCCAATGATAGAGTGGGGTGAGTTGATCTTTGGGAAGGGATGGAGTGTTGATAACATGAACCCGGAACCATCCATTGGCAAACTCCTCACTATCAGCAAAAGGTCCAAAATCCGGGTACCCACCAAGAATAATGCCAACGCCAGACCACTTGATGGCAAGCTGTCTTCCCTGTGTCATCCAAGTAAGATTGCGCTCGGTCTCATTGGAGAGATGAACGGTGGCCAAGAACTGACAGACAAGGTCTTCATCGTAGTCTTGTTGGTGACTAATAATGGGACCAATGCAAAACCTCTCAATGAGCTCGAGAGCCTCCCCAAAGTAATGGGGGTTCCTTTCCAGATGCCCAAAGTTGATGGCATGTTGAGGGGCAACATTTTCCTTTGGCTTCCTCATCAGAATCTCGTGATATATCTGGCTCTGGAAAACAGTGTGGAAGCGAGTATCCTTACCCCGGAATTGAGGCAACAAGCGGTCGCGAGCAATGACATAAGGATTCTCGCGACGTTCTTTCAGAAAAGCTGCCTCAGACATCTTGGAAGCGGTCCTTGCCGTGTTCCTCTTGGGCAGTTTCTTCTCGGTGGCCGGGAACCGCTTGCACTTGGGTTGAGAATTGTCAAGTTCCTCTTCGATCTCAACAACTTGAGGGGTCTTGCGGCGACCCGTAGTCTTGTACCGAACCCCCTTTCCTTTGGAACCGGAAGCATCTAAGAAAGAAATAGCGAGGAAAGCATGAAGAAAAGGTAATGCTCAAGTTGATAAAACACGCACAAATCCAAGAAACCAAGATACACATGGTGTTAGGGTTGAATAACTAGGGTTAGGGCAAACGAATCTTCCCTACAACCGTAACGATTAAAGCCTAACACGCATTATCTAGATTGCTAGGATTTGTACTCGAGAACTTCTACTCCTAAAACTCCAAATCCACATATCTAGAGAGCAAGAACATGAACTCCTATGCATCCCATCCATCAACTAGATGAGAGAGAGAGCACATACCCGCATCATCCATGGTGAAAAAGGAAGGAGAAGGAAGAGCCCGGGGTGGCCCAAGGCAAGGAGGAGGTCTCCCGGCGGTGGAGCACCCGAATCTTGGCGGTGGATGGCTTGGGGGCGGTGGTGGTTGAGAGGAGGAAGAAGGAGGGCGAGTGGGGGGGAAATGAGATTGGATCTCACTTGCCCCCGCTCGCCCTAGATCTTATCCCGAAAAACTGCCACGGGCGGAGCCTCCAGTGGTTTCACCGGAGCCTCCGTCCCTTGTCCACAAAAACAGGCCAAATTTTGGCCCGCTGAACAAATGTGTGCTAGCGGAGCCTCCGGTGGCGTTCCGGTGGACAGGGGCAGCGGAGCCTCCAGTGGTTTCACCGGAACCTCCGCCCAGCCAAGTTTTCGCACACCAAGATTGTAAAAACAAGAGCATTACGATGGAAATATTGTTTTGGGCAAAGGAGGCCTTGGGTTGGAAAATAGTCACTGATATACGAGAGACATTACTCGGAGGGGTTCGCAAGAAGCACAAAAGGTAGAAGACCTTACCCATACGAGTTGTCAAGAAAGAAATATGATATGCGTGAAAGATCCAAAACATACCAAAGGTCGGTGGCCGAAGCCACCATGTTTGAGTGTGTAACTTGGCACCACGAAGATATATCTTGGGTCCAAAATTACTACTCACAGTTAAGCACAATAAGTCAAAATTGACTAGATATGCAATGATGAATTGATTTTTGCATAATAAGAGGAGTGCATACTCGTGAGTTGAGTAGCGCTCCCCCTATGTCCATGCCTACATTTAAACCTAATAGCATGCATAATGAGGGTAGATATGCAAGGTTTCAAGTGAAGTTGGAAGAATCGATGACATTTAGTTCATTCCTCAAAGCTCGAAATCCTGGTTCATCAAGGGCCTTCGTGAAGATATCGGCAAGTTGATCCTTGGTGGGAACATATGAAAGATCAATATCACCTTTCTCAACATGACCCCGAATGAAATGATGACGAATCTCAATGTGCTTCGTCTTGGAGTGAAGAACGGGGTTGTAGGCGATCTTGATAGCACTCTCATTATCACAAAGGAGAGGAACCTTGTCAAAATGAATACCATAATCCTTCAAGGTTTGCCTCATCCAAAGCAATTGTGCACAACAACTTGCCGCGGAGATATACTCGGCCTCGGTGGTGGAGAGAGCAATGCAATTCTGTTTCTTTGAAGACCAACATACCAAGGAGCGGCCAAGGAATTGGCAACCCCCGGACGTGGACTTCCTATCCGTCTTCTCTCCCGCATAATCCGCATCCAAATATCCAATGAGCTGAAAACTTGAACCCTTGGGGTACCAAAGACCGAAATTTGGGGTATGAACTAGATATCGAAAGATTCGTTTCACAGCTTCCAAATGACTTTGCCTCGGAGAGGCTTGAAACCTTGCACATTTACCTACGCTATACATGATATCCGGTCTAGATGCACAAAGGTAGAGCAAAGAGCCAATCATGGAGCGGTATACATTTTGATCTAGCTCTTTACCGTTGGGGTCGGGTTTCAAGTCGGTGGTTGTGGACATGGGAGTCTTCATAGGCTTGGCATCATGCATACTAAATCTCTTGAGCATGTCTTGAGTGTATTTGGCTTATTTGATGAAGGTTCCTTCATGATATTGATTCACTTAAAAGCCAAGGAAGAACTCCAACTCTCCCATCATAGACATCTCAAACCTATCGGTCATAAGCTTGCAAAACTCCTCATTGAACAAAGTGTTAGTAGACCCAAAAATGATGTCATCCACATAGAGTTGGCATATGAACAAGTCACCTCCAACCGTCTTGGTAAAGAGGGTGGGATCGATTAAACCAACATTAAACCCACGATCCACTAGAAACTCTTTAAGGTGCTCATACCACGCACGTGGAGCTTGTTTAAGTCCATAGAGCGACTTATCGAGTTTATAGACATGATCGGGGTGGTTGGGATCCTCGAAGCCCGGAGGTTGCTTGACATATACTAACTCATTAATGGGACCATTTAGGAAAGCACTCTTAACATCCATTTGTTGTAACTTGAAGTTATGATGAGATGCATAGGAAAGTAAGATGCGAATGGATTCAAGACGAGCTACGGGGGCGAAAGTTTCACCGAAGTCAATACCTTCGACTTGGGAAAAACCTTGAGCCACCAACCTTGCCTTGTTGCGAATGACAATGCCATCTCTGTCTTGCTTGTTCTTGAAAACCCATTTGGTGCCAATAACATTTTTGCAATCCTTGGGTCTTGGTACTAGTTTCCACACTTTGTTGCGCTCGAAGTTATTGAGTTCATCATTCATGGATTCAAGCCAATCTTGATCTTCGAGAGCTTCATAGACCTACTTGGGCTCAATGAAGGAGACAAAAGCATGAGCCTTGCTAAAATCCGCCAATTTCCTCCTAGTGACCACTCTCCCACGTACTTGCCCAAGAATCTTGTCATCCATATGACCCGCTCGTTCAAGATTCTCTAGCCTTCTCTTTGCTCTTCGTGCTAGCATCTCCTCCAAAGATTCCTTGGATACGGATTGAGAATCACCTTCTTCATCGGAGACATGACCGTCTTCATTTTGTCCTTGATCAATAATGGGTGATGGATCACCACTAGGTTGAGCACTCTCAACAATGATGGAATCTTGATAATGATTAAGATGAGTTTCTTGGCCTTGTTCATTAGCTTGGCCTTGATTGCTTGTTTGACCTCGATCATTAGCTTGAGGGCTTGGTGCATCTTGTTGAGTAGCTTGATCATCAATGGGTGTAGTCAATGGCTCCACTTGAGTGGGGCATAGTCCTTCTCCCTCCGTCATCCGGTAACCCTCAATGGGGATTATTTCACCTATCCCCATTCTTCTTATGACGATGGGAGGAATTGCATCTCCTACAACACCATGATCTATACGCCCCCTTGGGAGCCGTTATCCTCATCAAACACCACGTATATAGCTTCTTCATCTTGTCCGGTGGACTTGTTGTAGACTCTATAGGCGTGAGCATTTGTGGCATAGCCAACAAAGATACCCTCATAAGATTTGGTCTCAAATTTTGACAACCGTTTACCTTTCTTGCGAATGAAGCACTTACAACCGAAGACCTTGAAATAAGATACATCCGGTTTCTTGCCCGTGAGAATCTCATAGGGAGTCTTGTTCAACATTTTGCGAAGATATAACCGGTTAGTAGCCTGACATGCGGTGGAGACGGCTTCGGCCCAAAAGTTATAGGGAGAAGAGAACTCCGCAATCATAGTTCTAGCCGCATCCATCAAAGTACGGTTCTTTCTCTCTGCAACACCATTTTGTTGAGGGGTATAAGGAGTGTAATATTGATGAGCAATGCCTTCTTCACTAAGAAAACCCTCAACGGTATAGTTCTTGAACTTCGAGCCATTATCACTCCGAATGGCCAATATGGTAGCATTGTGTTGGCGCTCCACTAGAGTGATGAACTCGATGACTCTCTTTTGAGTTTCACTTTTCCTCTTGAATAAGTACACCCAACAATATCTTGAATAATCATCCAAAATCACCAAGCAATACTTCTTTCCTCCGAGGATATCATAGGATAGTGGACCAAAGAAGATCTAGGTGAATGAGCTCGAGAATTCTTGTGGTGGAGATAGTTGTCTTGGTTCGGTGTTGTTCTCCATGTTGCTTCCCAAAGGTACAAGAGCTACACACACGATATTTAGCAAACTTAGCTTTGGTTAGTCCTAGAACGTGATTGCCACTTTGGAGGTCATGCAACATTCTCATATTGGTGTGGGCTAACCGACGATGCCAAAGCCACCCCACATCAACTTTAGCCATTAGGCATGTCGCGGCACACGTGTCTCCTTTAGAGAATCCCACTACATACATGCCGTTCTCGACACACCCAACAAAAGCTGCTTGAAGAGATGTTTCCCAAGTGACAATCACACTCTCTTTATTAAAGAACGAGGTAAAGCCACAATTCGCAAGTTGAAGAACGGACATCAAGTTATAGCCAAGGGACTCAACAAGGAGAACATTCTCAATTGATAAATCATTTGAGATAGCCACCTTTCCTCGTCCCAATACCTTAAGCTTGGACTTGTCACCAATAGTAACGCAATTGAGATGAGGTAATGGAGGTTCAATATCACTCATTGCATCATGGCTTCCGGTCATATGTTGGGATGCACCACTATCCACTGTCCATCTATTTGACCCGGAAGCATTTCCCTACAAGAGATCAATTTCTTGATTTAGGTACCCATCCTTCAATGGGTCCTCTTTTGTTAGTAACAAGGGTCTTGGGAACCCAAATAGTCCAATGATAATCATCACCATAAGAAGTACCAACATATTTAGCATAAACATGTCCATCTCTAGATTTCATAAGAACATAAGATGGGTTATATTTTCCGGCAAAGTCATTGTGAGTGATGCTCCCCTAGAGGTATCACCACCCACAATGGAGTTGGTGTCCTTCTCTTTGGTCACTTCTCCCTCTTTCACAAAGACAACATTTTGAGAGGGAGATGTGACCCTCTTGGATTTCTTCTTTGACTTGGAAACGAAACCGAGTCCTTCTTTTCCTTTCTTGGCTCCTTGAGAGCTTATGGCATCATTGAGAATTCTCTCTTTCCCTACAATGTTAGTCGTAGTGCAAGAGATAGGCATGATAGCAATGCTACTAGAGGAAGATATCACTTGTTTATTAGATTGTTGGGCTAGGAGGTTGTTCCGAGACTTGGTGAGTTTGTCATGAATTTCTTTAAGAGACATGAACTCCTTTTTTAGTTTTTCATGATTCTCAACAAGTACTTCATGAGCTACTCCTAGCTTCAACTCCTCTTCTTCAAAGACTTTAAGTAAAGCAAGAGATTTTTCGTTACCTTTTCTAAGCTTGGCAAGAGATTTTTCATTATCTTTCCTAAGCTTGGAAACACTAATATCATAGGTATCTTGTAGATTAGATAGTCTCTCTTCGAGAGAGGCTCTCATGGATCTTCCTTTTTTGAGAGCTTTAACTAATTCATCGTCATAGTTCTCATGGCTACCTCCATGGCTCTCCAAGGTCATAATGATCTCCTCCTTATCATCTATGGGAGAGTTAGCATCATCAAGTTGCCTTAAGAGAGCCTTTACCTTTTCTTTAGTTTCACCTTCAAGACTACATAACCAAGAGCCTAGATTCTTAGCCTCCTCATCATAAACAATGTTTTCAACACAATCAAATAACGAGGGAGAGCTAGTGACAATAGACTTGGAGGTGGAAGATATTACCGCGGTGGCTTTTGCCATGAGACATGTAGGTCGGATCGATGCCTTCTCATTAGGGATTCAAATAGAGAGACCAATGAAGAGGAAGTCGTAGCTATGGCGACATGGGAAACACCTACGACTTCATCTTCTACTTCATCTCCATAGTAGTATGTTTCCAATGTGGGGCCTTCTTGAACATATAGAGCCCTTGGGACTCTTCTAGCGAGGTTCTTGTTTTGTGGAGCTTTGTTCTTGTCCTTGAAAACAAGCTTCCCTTCATTCTCTTCTCTTGGCTCAAAGGGACACTCTTTGACCAAGTGACTTGCACTTCCACAATTGTAGCATGTCCTTGGCCACTCCCCTTTCTTCCTAAAGATCTTGTTCCTTGAGGGTCTAGGAGCATCGGTCTTGTGAGCCTCCCATCTCTTCCAATACCCTTGCATGGCAAGAGCGATACACTTATGGGCACCCTTGTATGTATCTTCATAGTCCTCCTCCTCCTCATCATCATCATCCACTTCTTCTATCTTGGCCATTGCCTTAGACTTCAAGGCGAAGTTAGGAGACTTTCCAAGTCCTCTTGAGCGAGCAAGAGCATCATCCGCACTCTTGTGAGATAAGGATATGGCTATGAACTCACTAAGGACACCAATGGAGTTGAGGGAGTTGTAGTCGGATCTTGTTCGAATGCTAGTGGAGAGGTTCTTCTCAAATGGAGTTATGGCCTTGACAAACTTCCTCTTGATCCACTCATCGGAGATTTCCTCTTTTCCAAAGTCCCTTAATTGATTGCCAAGGGTGACCACTCTTCTATATAGCTCCTCGGGACTTTCGTCTTCAAGCATAACGAAGTTCTCGGACTTGTCAAGAGCAACATCATATTTGGATGATTGTATGCTTGCATTGCCTTGGAACAAAGAGTCAAGTTTATCCCAAGCTTCCTTAGCGGTCTTGATACCGCGGATGTGTTCAAGATGTTCTCTTTGGAGAGCCTTTTGGATAGTCACAAGAGCGGTCTTGTTGAGTTGAAATTCCACATCCTCTCTTGGATTCAAGTTGCTCGGATCATGAGGGTGGAATCCATGGAGAATGCTTCTCCACAAAGAAGTGCAAGATCCTGAAATGTGAGACTCCATATCGAACTTCCAAGAAGAGAACTCGTTAGTGTTAAGCATGGGAGGAACTCCAACATTAACCATGTGTGGCATTGTGGCAATGGGATGAATGGTGTCATAATTGGGAGGTGGTGGAACTTTAGAGTGAGACCCCGAACCGTTAGCCGATTGAGACTTGGAGCCTTCGGAGCTCCCACCGCTCTTTGCCTTTTTATCGGCTTTAGCATTGGCTTTCGCCTTAGCTAAGGCAATGTTAGCTTCCATTTCGGCGATGTCCGGGAGGGACTCTTCATCCGAGCTAACATCATTAGCGGTGATAGGTGGTTCCCCGGACTCCTTGGTTTTCCCCATCAATGCCTCCATCATTTTCTTGATGCTAGAAACCTCCGAGCTAACACTAGAGCTAACCTTGGACAATACGGTTTGGATGGTTCCAACCGTTTCTTGTAGGTTAGATATAGTGTGAACCATTTTGGCGATTTCCGCATTAGAACTTTCGGGGGCATTTTCATTGACCATTGTACTCTTGGGCGGTTAAGCCCTTAGTAAGAGCCGAGGCTCTGATACCAATTGAAAGTGCACTATGGTCAACTAGAGGGGGGGTGAATAGGTTGACTACGATTTTTCTTTTCTTTTCCTTTTAGTGGGGCTAAGCAAGATAAGATAGGGTTCTCTAGATGTGCATCTAGGTGAGAAACCTATGTGTACAAGATAATGTGCGCAACGGAAGTAAAGCGTAAGGTAGCAAGACAAACAACAAGTGTAAACAAGGAGACAAGGATATGATTCCCGTAGTTCCTTCTCAAAGAGAAGTACGTCTACGTTGGAGAGGTGGGGAGCCACCTAGGCACTCCTCAATAGCACGGTTGTGCACACCTTGTTCTCCTTGAGCTTCTCCGGTGAGGGAGATTCTCGTTTCCACTATGAGGTCGACTTGAAGGCGTTGACCAAACCTTTACAAGGGCTCGAGGTCACTCCACAAGATGGATGGAGGCTCTCAAGCAATCCGTAGCTTCTTGCAACAAGGTGGAAGCTCCAAGCACAAGATCTACTAAGGTTTCTAGGCCTCAAGTAGGATTCTAGATCTACTAGGTTGTGGTGGATGGATTTGAAATTCCTTTGGTGAAAGTGTGGATCTAGGTCTCCTCTAGCTCTCCACCAAGTATGGAAGTGATTGGGTGGACGGAGTGGGAGATCTAGGTGGATGAAGCTTTCATTAATGGCTAGGAGAGAGAGTGGGAAAATCTTAGCATTTATGAGGAAGGGGAAGGGGTATTTATACCCTTCCCATTAAGTGGCCGTTGCAGTCCAGGAGCACCGGAGGCTCCGGTGGGCTTCTATCATTTGCGCAGCAGCGCAACGCACCTGCTCCCTTTTGGATGGCCATGGGGCGGAGGCTCCGGTGGAGATGGCGGAGGCTCCGCCCACCGGAGCTGACCGGAGGCTCCGGTGGAGCCTCCTCTCTTATGCACCCGAACCAGTTTTTGGCGGAGCCCCCACCGGAGGCGCACCGGATGCCATTGTGCACAGGTGAACGGACAACGACGTCGCCTAGAGGGGGGGGGGTGAATAGGCGATAAAAACTTTTCCGGTTAATGCTTGCTAAATGCGGAAATAAACTAGGTGTTTAAATTAACAAGCATACAACCTAAATATTCTATGGTCAACTAGATGCACTAACAACTTATGCTAAGCAAGACAAGTAACAAGGCGATAGCAAGATATATAACTTCAAGCTCGAAGGCTATCACAATGTAAATTGCATAAGTAAAAAGCTCGGGTATAGAAATAACCGAGGCACACGGAGACGATGATATATTCCCGAGTTCCTCCCACAAAGGGGAGTACGTCTCGTTGGAGGGGTGTGAGCTCACCACGAAGGCCTACTCAACGCCACAAAGGCCTCACCCTATTCTCCGATGAACCCCGCCACAAAGGCCTAGTTCACCTTCCACTATTGGCAACCTTCAAACCCGAGGCACGCATCCACAACTCAATTGGAGGCTCTCGGTGTCACCACAATCTTGGGGCACGCATCCACAACTCAATTGGAGGCTCCCAAGAACACCACAAGTCGTCTAGGGTCCAAGACCCAAGAGTAACAAGCTCACAATCTTTCACTTCCACGAATCCTCGTGGAGAGACCAAACCGATGCAACCGATGCAAATGGCAAGAGCACAAGTGCTCAAATCCTCCACTCTCAAATTCCAACAAAGCAACAAATGCTTATGGGGAATAAGAGAGGAAGAACAATGGAGGAGAACACCAAGAACTCCAAGATCAAGATCTACTAAGTTTCCCTCACTAAGAAGGAAGATGGATTGGTGGAAATGTAGATCGAGATCTCCTCTACCTTCTCCTCAAAGATATGCAAGAATCATAGGAGGGATTGGGAGAGGGGCAAGCTTTCCAAGGTCAACAAAGGTGGGAGAGAAGGAAAAACGTGCTTGGAAGACTTGGGGACCAATGGGGAAGAAAGCCCCCTTAAATAGGTCCCCACAAAAACTAGCCGTTTGTGCAGGAATCTGGGACCGGAATATCCGGTCCAAGTTTGGACCGGAATATCCGATCCGAAGATCTGCTCGAAACCTGTTGACTTTAACCGGAATATCCGGTCCCCTTGGAAAAATCCGGTACCAATAATCCGGTCCATGTCAGTGAGCAAATTGGTCTGAAAACTGCCCAAACCGGAATATCCGGTATGCCCCGAATAATCCGGTTCAAATAATCCGGTTCATTCCAGAAGGTTCAAGCTTCCAGTCCTTAGCCATTTTTCGCAGCAACCGGAATATCCGGTCCAGGATGAATAATCCGGACCAAATAATCCGGTTGACTCCAGTAGCTCCAAGCTTCGAGTCCTTAGCCATTTTTCGCAACAAACTCCACAACCGGAATATCCGGTTCCTCCGAATAATCCGGTTCCAAATAATCCGGCTCCTCTCTGTCCCGAATATGGACCAAAACTACCCTAACCGGAATATCCGGTTGCCCGGAATAATCCGGCTAGAATAATCCGGTTGAGTCCGGAACAGAGAGGCTGAACTAGAAACCCCATAACTTTTGCAAATGAACTCCGAACGAGGTAAATCCAATTGCAATGGAAAGATAACAGCAAGGAGTATCCAAACAAAAGTGAAAATATTGATACCTCAAAGTATGGAGAAGTTACCACACATGGAAGGTGTGGGAACATTCTCAAAGACGAACGGAATATTTCCACCACCGAAAACGCAACAAGTTTTTCTTACGAAATCCGTTTTCGAGAAACCACGGCTTGTCATGAAGATCACGACAAGCACTAAAACCCAAAGGAGACAAAAGCCAAATAAGAACCAAGAAAGATGATATGCAAAGTATGCAAAGGTTTGAGCTCTCCATAATGATTCGATCGAGTTACTCACTTGAGAGCCCCTCTTGATAGTACGACTATCTATCCTATAACCCGGTCTCCCAAGGACACGAGACCGGTAAAATAGAAAACCTATCAAGATTATACCTTTGCCTTGAGCATTCCACTTGAGCTAGATGATGACGATCTTGACTCTCTCAAGTTGGATCTTCTTTCTTGATTGCGCTTGCTAGCACAAACTCCGCTTGATGAAGACTTGCAAGTTGCTCCCCCATACACCATTATGGGAGAGACTAGCTCCCCCATACACCATTATGGGAGAGACCCTTCGGCAAATCTTCACAAGGCCACAATCTCCCAAAGGGTGGCAAGCATCAAGCATAGGATATCTTCTAGATGCTTCACTTGAGCTTCCACGTCAAGCTAGATGACGAACACCGCTTGACGACGACAAAGACCATGGGCTATATGAAATCTTCCTTTTGGTTCATGCCCATGGAAAGATACCTAACCACACATAGAGATGCGACACACACATATCATGGGTTAGTTCACAAAGCTATATTGACAATTGCTTACCATACCATGAGATACACAATCCCACTTGGTACAACTTGTAGCTTTGTGTGTTGATCGCTTGCTTGATCAACCTTGTATCTTTGCTTCTCACTTCTAAAGATGATGTCTTGAAGATGATAATGAAAGATCACCTAATCCTTTTTCTTCAAGACAAACTAGCAATAAGCTCAACTCAAACCAAGACCATTCTTCATATAAATCCATGAGAAAAACAATGGCCATCAAGGAAGCTAATAGAGTTCAACACATGAACTCCATTATTTCCTATGGACAAGATCTACAAGGATAACTCAATGCAAACATTAGTCCATAAAGGATTGTCATTAATTACCAAAACCACATATGGGGGAACCATGCACTTTCAACAGGGCCACGTTGGGGCCACCGAAGCTCCACCGGAGGCTCCGGTGGAGCCTCCGCTCTTATCCAACAGAGCAAGGATTTGGCGGAGCCTCCACCGGAGGCGCACCGGATGCCACCCGTGCAAGGGCCCTGGTTTGAAGGCAGCGGAGGCTCCGGTGGAAAGGGCGGAGGCTCCGCCCACCGGAGCTCCACTGGAGGTTCCGCCCTGGCCTCCGCTCTTTTGCTCCAGAGGGAGGTTTGGGCGGATCCTCCACCGGACCCACACCGGAGCCTGGGGCGGAGCCTCCGGTGGTTTCACCGGAGCCTCCGCTCCATGCAGAAAATAGCTTCCCAGATTCCTTTCTCCTAGCTCTTTTCATTTTAAGCAAACACGTGGCCCATAGAATGAGTGAACTTGATTAACCTGGGCATTTTCATATATCAAACAAACATTAGATCAAATAGGTATGTTATCATATAATTACCAAACCGGACGATGATCTTTCAACTGCGTACACCGTCGGCAGAACAGTTGGCTTCGCCAGCCCAAAATGATTATGTAAATATCCATAGAAATAATATTAGAATCTAGTATTCTTAATTAATATCTTATTTTGGATTTTGTATTAGAATAATTTTTAATGCGTAATTAACATTTAAAAATTATTCTAATACATATTCGAAAATTAGATTAACTTGATTAAGATTACTAGAGCCTAATTTTTTTTTTGATATTTGCATGATCTTTTTGGCTGGCGAAGCCAACTGTTCTGCCAACGGTGTACGCAGATTGCCATATGTACACAGTTCGTTATGCTCCTCTTCGTACTCACCATATGCATCGTAGGATATATTCAGATGAATTACCTTTAGCTACTCCAAATTTTAATTGTATGAATATGTTTTTACCCTCTTCCCAGGCAGTTCCACTCGAAGGGAACACTTCTCTTCGGCTACAAGTTCTCTATGCAGTTCTCTACACGTAGTGGTTTCTCCTATAGGATTCCTAGCGCAAAAACATGCTTCAAACAATTATATTGAAATCGCATAAAAGAGCTCACTTTATTAAACTATCCATACTTACACATGGCTTTCCCTTTTGGGAAGCCCCGAACATATAGAAACAAGAGATGAACACTACCTTGCAGCAGAACAAGCTCTCTCTTGGTTACACACTACAATATTTACAAGGTGAAATGAAAACAGGCTAGCGGAGAGCCGGAGACTACAAGGCACAAGTGGCTCTCTCTAGCACTACACTCGCAGCTTCAGCTCCTGATGCCTCGAAGTGTTCCTGGATGCCCCTTATATAGCAGGGAGAGGGATCATGTAGGCTTCATCAAGCTGACACCTGATACGCACTATTGCCAGCTCTTTGATGTGCTGCCTCCTCTAGCTCCTGACATGTTGCTTCAAGAATTCACCAGAGAGACCTTCGTGCATGCTTAAACCAGCTATGCATACACTCACACCTCTTTGGCTCTCATGTATGGACTCAAATATTTGTCCTCCATGCACAAACTTGTATGCTTGGTTTTTTCATGCATAAACTTGCATGGTTGACCTCTTGAATGTACAAACTTGAAAACTTGTCCTCTCGGATGAACTCACAAGTTTGTCCCTCTTCTTGCAAACATACAAAGATGGTACATGCATATGCATATTCATGAGAATGATGCTTGCACCTTTTTACATGTGCATCACATTTCTGTTTTAGTTTTTATTAGGGGTCTTCCCCGTACTAATAATTGATAATAAAATATCAATAAGTCGGGCATGGTATTTATATACTCGCTACGGTCCGAAATAAGTGTCGTAGAAACATAACTAACCACGTATAGATCGTAGCTCATCTTGCGACAGTGTTTTCACATAGGAGGGAGTATTTTTTTTATAGGATCTCAGAACATATTTCCTTGCCCGTTGTCGCGTGCCTACCCCTGCTCCCACCTGCTGCGTATCTGTTTTCTTACACTCCTGTGGCGCGACTGAATTTTTTTTTTTGACGGGGTGGCGTGACTGATTGGTTGCGTGTCTTTCCGTGCAAACTGCTGACTGTGTAGGCTACGTTTTGGTCTTTGATTGACGCGGGCCGTCGGATCTGGAATAGAAGGTGGATATGAAGGGATATGACGTGGCTTGAGAAAGCAAACGCAACCAGTCAGTTATAAAACAGACCCACCCGTGTAAAGCAAAACAGCACCCTCCGGTCGGCTTCCACCTCCCATCGCACGCGCGCGCCTCGTCTCGGAGATCTCGCCCGCCCGCCATGGACGCCGTCGACTCCGTGGTGGACCCCCTCCGCGAGTTCGCCAAGGACAGCGTCCGCCTCGTCAAGCGCTGCCACAAGCCCGACCGCAAGGGTAAGCCCCCCGCCCGCTCTGTCTGCCTCCCCAATCCGGATCCCGTTTGTATTCGTTCTGCCAGATCTCACGCTGTCTTTCTCGGTTTGCAGAGTTCACCAAGGTGGCGGCGCGGACGGCGATCGGGTTCGTCGTCATGGGCTTCGTCGGCTTCTTCGTCAAGCTCATCTTCATCCCCATCAACAACATCATCGTCGGCTCCGGCTAGGTAAATATGCCCGCGCCTGCCTTCGTCATCCTATAGCTCGTGCGATGCTGCGGTAGGCTTGGATCCGGCTGTTCGGTGCTGTGATCCGTCGGATCTGCGGCGTGTCTGTCTGCCCCTGTCGATTCTGCGGCTGCAGGCGTGCGGAATTGGGTGATTTGGAGGGCTGGGAATTTTCAACATGTTTGGTTTTAGTAGATCACTGCGATGTGAGCATGGGTATTTGGTGAGAATTTAAGGGATACAGTATTCCTTTGCAAATGAAGCTCTCAATTGCCCATTTGGTTAGGATAAAATTATATGGATGAACTACTACGAGTGGTTACTGTTGAGCTCTGGGCTTACTGCAGACCTCGTGTTTGTGCCACCACGTGATTCATCAGACAAGTGCCGCCAGAGAAACTGGAATTTCACATTGAATTGTTTTGTGAGAAGTTTAAACCATTCCGGTTTATGATTGTTGTAGTCTACAAAATCCCATTAGCTTTGGTCTGAATATTGGACTCAACAACAACCAGAAATAATACTACACCCTCTGATCCTAATTAAGCTACGCAAAGATTTGTGCTAGTTTAGTTCATATTTCTTGACACTTAATACGGGCCGGAGGGAGTGGCTGATTTGAGAATTTGGACGCATGCAGTTTTTCCCTTAAAAATCCAGGGTCATCAACTCAAACCATATTGGACCTGTTAATTTGGGAATTAAGATGATGAAACTTAGTTTGTAACAACCTGATCAAACCTGGATATCCTTCATATACTTTTTTGGTTAATGCAGACTGTAATGTTCTGATATACATATATTCTTTTCTCTCTATTTTTGTCTCGTTTGTGCATCGTCACTTTTATGCTTGGGACCATGATTCTGTTCAGATAAATGTCACAATACGATCAACTCTAAATTGAATGTAACTAACTGAAGCCTCCCGTTGCACTGCAGGTTTGGAGGCTACAACATGAGGGCTTGAGTGGGGATAGTGCAGCACTAGCAACTGAGCCTGGGGTGTGTTGAAGTTGGCACCAAAGTTTTTTGACATATTTCAGAAGTTGTTGTTAAAGATGGTTAAGTTATTTGTTCTGTTTGTGAGGAAATTATCGCCAGCTTAATTGCTGTAATGACCCTTGAAGTAGAGAGTTATAAAGTTAAACTTTGATCGTATTTCCTTAGAGGCGCTGGCCTGAAAACGCCATACCTGCAAGGTGAACTGCTGCTGCAGGACACTACCAAGTCAAGGAAACATGTACAAGTAGGCGCTAACCAACCAGAAATACATGCAAGTATTCACGCGAACTTGAAAAAGGAATCAAATATTGCTCAACCAACTCCTCGACTAAGTTTGCAGGACTTTTCTTTCAGAACCTGCAAGAAAGGCGTGTTTTAGGAAATGTGAGAAAGCACGCCTTTTTTTTTTATTTAGAAGGAGAGAAACAGAGGAATACAAACGAAACTACTCACAAAAACCCCCACTATTTTCCCGCCTCCGAAATCAAATAATCCAGCAAAGCCGCCGCTGTTCTAGCCTTGTCTTTAAACACCTTATTGTTCCGCTCGACCCAGATGGAATGGAGGACAACCAGCACCAACGCTTTGACCTTTGACGATTGCGTCTTAGTCGAGGAGAGTTGATGACAGCGTAGGAGCTAGCTCAGGCCGTCCAATGCTAAGAAGCACCTGAAACCAAATCTCGCGGGAAAACGAGCAATTAACAAGATGGTCATCAATCGTTTCCGGCTCTTGGAGGCAAATGGGGCAGGAGTTCATGTCACTAAGACCATGATTCTTCCGCTGGACGTCTATCCCAGGCCGGTTTCCACCCAAGGGCCTTGCACTCCCAGATAACGGAGTGAAGGGGCCAGTTGGTGGAGAAGGCTTTAGAGGCGATCCAACTCCACTGGAAAGAATCATCCACACCCACCCACAGGGAAATTGGGACAAGCACATGACACAGGTGAAGAAATTGCGCGATGGCCGGCACCGAAAGCCCTAAGGAAAGAGCCTGAATCCACATATAATCAACCATCACATCCGCCACCAGACTCCTCTGCTTCACCTTCACTTCCACATGAGCCACAACCAGGGGCGCAAACATATCAATGCTCCGGCCCTCAATCCACCGGTCCCTCCAAAAAAAGGCTGGATCTACCATCACCCACCACCATGGTGGTAGAGGCCCTAAACATCGCCTTGGTGGAGGAAGAGAACGGAAAGGTCTAGAGAAGGCAAGGTTTGTCAACGTCCCTCCTACTAAACCAAAGCCACTTTACGTGGAAGGCCTCGTTAAAGATACAGAGATTCTGAATCTCGAGCCCCCAACCACTTAGGCGTACACACACGCTCCCATGCGATAGGACAAGCCCCTCCCCCCGGCATTCCCTTTCCCACACCAGAAAAAGCCTCTACAGAGCTTCTCAAAAGCCTCAATCATCCACTTAGGGAGATCCAGCGCCATCATGATGTAAATCGACATGGACCGCCTTGACCAAAACTACCCGCCCCTGAATCTGCAGCAAGGATCCCTTCCATGAAAGGAGCTTCCTAGCTAACCGGTCCACACACGGTTGGAGCTCGAGCTTCGAAAGCCTCGAAGCCGACAGGAGGAGACCTAGATAGGTGCACGGGAACTCCTTGGCCCCACACGGCAGGCTAGCCAAGATAGCATCACCGTCAAGAGTCGCACACCTAATGAGGGTCACCGAACACTTGGCATAGTTGGCCCTGAGCCCCGTCGCATCACCAAACAGGTAGAAAAGGCCTCTCGCCAATTCGATCTCCACCGGCATCGGTCGAATGACCAAGGCCGCATCGTCCACGAAGAGGGACAGACGAAACTTAATTCCAAAGGGACGAAGAGACTGGAAGAGCTCCCTCTCCTCCGCCTTCCGGCAAAGAGCCCTCAGCACATCCATCACAATCATGAACAATAGGGGAGAAAGGGGATCCCCCTGACGAAGGTCACGGCGATGCCAGAGTGTCGCACCCGGACTTCTAGAGGATACTCACCGTACGAACTGAACATTAGTTGATTGGATTACGGGGCTTACCGGCACCCGCATCTCTTACGAGTAGGCCAACACTTAGGTGTGACAACCAATCTCTACCATTCACCGTCGATGTAAACTATCCCATAGAAATCAGGATACTACCATTGACGTACTTCATACCACACACACATGATACGTCAACGGCGTTTAACAGAATGATAACATAACATATCTCTAAGACACAAAAGATGGAAATAAGTTGCAAATAGCTCTCACTAGAGCAGAGATAGCAAATACAATCATCCAGAGGACACATGTCCCAACATAACATCATTACATCTCAGCGGAAGCATTCAAAGGGTCTGAGTACAGACAAATCCAAATAGGCTTAAGAAGCCGGGGATGAAAAGAAAACGGGGCCCATCCACGATGTCTCGGATCCTGCCCGGGTCCGCTACCTACTCGTCAGCAGCCTCGTCAAACTCCACGTAGTAGCCGTCGCGGGGATCCTCGTAAGCGTAGTCTGCGGAAACCACAACCCCAAAGGGGTCAGTACATAAACGTACTGGCAAGCAAGACTCACATTTCACCAAAGTGTAGCACATCAACACCAAGCACAGATGCCTTTGGTTCAACGGAAGAAAGGGATATAAAAGATGCTGCAACAGGCTGCACTAACCAACTACAGAACATACTACAACTTCCGGCTATCAGACAGGGGATAAGATAGCGTATCGTAACCAACTACAACTAACCACCACACAAACCCCTCCTGGATCTCGCCCCTTATCCAAAGAAGCAATCCGAGGATAACTCACACAGTTGCATTAATGATGGATCAAGTTGTTGTATCAATAAGCCTATTACTAGTCAAGTTATCATTAGTTAGGTGTAAGTTGTTCTCAGTACTTGTTAGCCAGTACTTTCACCAAGTCAACCATAACCGCGGAAAACACGGCTTCTCGAGAAGATTTATCCCTGCAGGGGTGCACCAATTTGGCCGTACACGTAAGAATAACCCGCCATATGGGAAGGCCTTTCCCACCAAGCGGGGCACTCAACACAACTCAACTCTTCTTCGCATCAAGCCCAAAGCACCACGTGCTGTGCGTGCGCGGCTAATCGAGCCCCACGAAGAAAAGGGGACCCTCATAGCACTTGAAGACCACGCCGCCCTAAATGCCGACTACAAAAGTTCCACCCTGGCCTCGGGTTCGTACCTGCATATGCGTGCATCAAATGAAAAGCCCGAACTAAGTGTGGTGATTTGGACGAGATGCGAATCGAATCAAATTGAGGGGGGCGCCCATACACGCTTCCCACATGCGGATAGTGCGCTCATCATGGATCAGTAGACAAGACCCTTTTCCTAATTAGGGTCGACACTAGCAGGCCTCAAAACCACGCCGGGCCTCCTGCCGGTGCCTTATCAGCAAATTATTATTACCTCAAATTAACAGGTTGTTGTTTAACATCGAGCCCCAGAATATAATCAAATATGATAACAGAAAGTAACTGATAACAGACTTGAGCAAAACAACCCTAAGCATGCTAGTCAGACACGGGCCCAAGCAACGGGTTATAGGACTGGAGGTGAGGCAATATCAGGGTTCAGGGTATCATGTGATAGGTTCGTAACAGAAGCAACGATACATAGGGCTAGCAGAAATAGACAACGGAAAGTATCGGTAACCAATGTTGAAAGGAACACAATGGTTCATGTGAGTGATAACTTGCCTGCAAACTCAGTAGCCTGGTACTGGGCTAGATCCTCAGAAGGGGTGTCGTAAGTATCGTCTGTCTCAACGTCGTCGTCTATCCGAAGAAGCAAACAAACAATACGGAAGATAAACAATCAATATCATGGCATAGTGCACAATCATAGGATGATGCATGTCAAGTTAAGGGATGCATCAAAATAAACTAGTGGACATGGTAACACAATTTAAATGGACACATATGCAATTTTGAGTTGCACATGAAAAGCCCATGAATTTTTGGTTGAAACAATTGTTTTCCAATTAACCAACAGGTGAAAGTGGATTAGTATGATGCATGGATGAGGAAAACAACAAAATAACAACAATAGAACCAATTGGAGTTGAGGTTTACCAATTTAGGAATTTATTTATTAAGTTAGTGAATTTTTGGTTCCTAAAAGGGATTACACAAATAGTTGTTGTTTTCACCAATTTAAATTGTGCAAAATAAATAACAAAATTCATATTTGAAAAGAATACAAGATTTTAGTTGGATTACATGTTTCAAATATTGAAAAAGGAGTTAGGATGAATTTATTATGACTTAAACAAAATTAAACAATTTTTAAATGAATTTAAAACAAGTTTGAATATTATTTGAATTTTATTTGTTCAAAACATTAAATAAAATTCATATTTGGAAAGTTTATGTTTTTCTAGTATGAAAACATATTTTGCATGTTCAAAATAATTTAATTTGAGCAAGTTATGAATTTAGCAAATTTAAATGATTTAAACAAGGTTTAAATTATTTAAGCAATTTTAATTATTCAAACCATGAAACAAAATTTATATTTGAATAGGTGGTTTGAAATAGCATGGAAAACATATTTTATTTGAATTATTTGGAATAAATATGAATTACTTATGGATTTTATCAAATTACAAATGATTTGTTTGAATTCAAATTTGAAATGCATTTGGAAAATTCAAAACAGAAAACAAATGTCATAATTAGATAGACAATTTAATTTGGATCAACACACATATTTTACTTTTATTATTTGGAGTTATAATTTGAAAGTTATTAACAATTTAAATTATAGGACCATTCTGTAATTTTAAAAGACTTAGATTTAAAAAGAAAACGCTGGAATTCTATTTGCACCGCACGGCTATCTAACCCAGGGCACTGCCACAGGGCCCTGGGCCAGCGTGGCATGCGCGCGTGCTGGCGTGGCAGCAAGGGCCACTGACGAGTGGCCCCCTCTTGTCAGCCGAGCGCGAAAAAGGTTGGGGATAAATGCGAGCGCCAGGGCTCGATCCCACGCGCTGCCGCGCGCTCGCTAGCACTGTTGCCAATACGGTAAGTTTCAGTTTTTGACAGATACAGGGACGTAGACATGTTGATCTTCAGTTCGTGGCTTAACTGAATATTTAACTGAACGAAGTTCAGTACTTGGACAGAAGAACGACGGTGGACGGCGGCGATCCACGCTGCCGTGACGGTGCTGTGCCGTGCTGATGGGTGTTGCGGTGTGCAAGGGGGGTGCCGTGCGAACGCGGACAAGATGGCAGAGAGAGGAGGAGTGCACGGTGAGCTCACCTCCGGCTGGAGTCGAGCAGAGGCTCGGGGCAGACGAGCTCGACGGCGACAGCGGCGTGGTCGTGGACGGCGGCGACGGCCTGGACGTCCTCTGCGGCTGCGGTGGTGTCGATGCTGTCGAGGAAAGTGCGGCGGTGCGGTTCCAATAGCTAGGAGGGTAGGTGGCGCGTTGAGGTGGCGGCGGAGTCCATGGTTTCAGAAGCGGGCTCGGTGGTGTCTCCGGTGAGATGCAGAGAGAGAGGAATCGCGGCGAGGGAGAGGGAAATGGAGGCGGCGCGGGACAGGTAGGGGGGTAGGGGCTAGCTAGGGCAGCACAGTGGCCTAGGGTGGGGTTTTATAGGCACTAGGGAGGCGCATCGGCCGTCGGCGCGGGCTGCTGCCGCCGTGGCACCCGCGGATGGCCGGCCGTACGCGAGGGAGATGAGGAATAGAAGGGCGAAGCGGTATCGGGCCGTGCGGGCTGGGCTGCGCGCGAGGAGAAGGAAAAAGGTGGGCTGGGCTGCGTTTCTCCCCCTCTGGCCGTTTCCTTTTATTATTTTCTTCTGTTTTTTTTTTGCAAAATTGGAAATGGAAGAAATAGATGGGATTTTGAATTAGGAAAATTTTGGGAAAATTTGGGTGGGTTAAATAGGTCAACTGCAACCACTTTGCAACTTTGATTTTCAAAATTTTCAAAATAGCTTGATGTTTGTATTTAATTCAAATTTGGATGATTTTTATATTAAGTGAACATTAATGAAAACAAACTTTTTAATAGGGTGAACCCTATGTTAATTTAGAACAAATGAGTTGATTTTTTTTGATAATATTCATAAATCCAATTGAGTGCTGTTTGGGATTTGAATTTGAATTTTTGGAATAACATGGGAATTAATTGATTGATTAAAGCCATCATTTTAATAGTTGAGCATTATGGAATAAAATGAAAACAAATTGGTTGTTTTTATTTGAGATTTTTATTTAAAAGGTTGTAACAGAGCAAGTATGAAATACATGTTTGGACAAAGTTTGAATTTCAATTGTGAAAACAGAGTAAAACAGATGCAAACCAAATGAAAACAAAGTAAAACAAATGCAAACAAATAAATGAGCATGATGACATGATGCAATACTTTAATTAAACAAGAAATCAAACATTCTAGGGGTATTTTCATACTTGGGATGTTACAAAACGCCCCCCTGGAAGATCGCGCCCCGAGATTCCTTACTGAGAAGCGAAAAGGTCCGGATACTTCTTGCGAAGATCCTCTTCGGCCTCCCACGTTGCCTCTTTATCGGAATGATGCGACCACTGCACTTTCAAGAACTTGGTGCTCTTGTTGCGAGTCTTACGCTCGGTCTCATCGAGAATACAAACAGGGTGCTCCTCATAAGATAGATCATCTTGCAGTTCAATGGAATCATGATCAACTGCACGATCTGGATCTTTGAAACACCTCTTGAGCTGTGACACGTGGAACACATCGTGCACCTTGGATAGTTTTTCTGGAAGTTCAAGACGATAGGCATTTTCCACACGCCTTGAGAGAATGTTGAAAGGGCCAATGTATCTTGGTGCAAGCTTTCCTTTCACACCAAAATGATGAGTGCCTCTGAGGGGAGTTACACATAGATATGCCTTGTCACCAGGTGCATAGATCATATCCCTGTGCTTGCTGTCATAGTAGCTTTTCTGACGAGACTGAGCAATCTTGAGATTGTCACGAATGATACGAACTTTCTCCTCGGCTTCCTTAACAATGTCAGGGCCTAAGAGTGAACGTTCACCAGCTCCAGACCAATTGATTGGACTCCTGCATCTGCGGCCATAGAGTGCTTCAAATGGTGCCATGCCTAGGCTTGCCTGGTAGCTGTTGTTGTAGGAGAATTCAGCATATGGAAGGCAATCCTCCCATTTCATGCCAAAGGAGATACCACATGCTCTGAGCATATCCTCGAGAATCTGATTGACTCTTTCGACTTGCCCTTGAGACTGAGGGTGATAAGCTGTGCTGAAAAGAAGTTTGGTGCCCAATGCTTCTTGAAAGCTTTTCCAGAAATGAGAAGTGAATATGCTTCCACGGTCTGATCTTATTTCCAATGGAACACCATGAAGAGTAACGATCTTTGCTGTGTAGAGCTCTGCTAACTGGCTAGCTGAGATTGTTTCTTTGACAGCAAAGAAGTGAGCTACTTTAGTGAGATGATCAATAACAACGATGATTGCATCGTTGCCCTTCTTGGACTTTGGAAACCCAGTGACGAAGTCCATTTCAATCATGTCCCACTTCCACTCAGGGATTTTCAGAGGTTGGAGTAGACCGGCTGTTTTCTGATGGACTGCCTTAACACGTTGACAAACGTCGCATTCAGAAACGTATTGAGCAATTTCACGTTTCATGCCAGGCCACCAATACAGTGTCTTAAGATCCTGGTACATCTTTGTACTTCCAGGGTGAATGGAAAGAGGAGTTTCATGAGCCTCCTTTAGAATGATATCTTTGAGACTTTGAACTTGAGGAACTGCAATGCGTCCTTCAAAGAACACAGTTCCTTTGTCATCAATTGAGAAGGACTTGAATTTCTCCTTGCCTTCTTTGATGTGCTCAACCATCTTCTTGATTTTAGCATCACGAAGTTGTTCAGAACGAATCTTGTCCTCGAGAGTTGGACTGGCTGTCAAGCTAGCAAGATAACCTTGAGGAACAAGACCAAGGTTCAGCTTCTGGAATTCTTCATGAAGTGGAGGTTGGCTTTCCATGATCATGAGATTATTGCAATATGACTTGCGACTGAGAGCATCGGCCATAACATTAGCCTTGCCTGGAGTGTAAGAAATGGTGAGATCAAAGTCCTTAATCTTTTCAATCCATCTCCTTTGCCTGAGGTTTAGATCTGGTTGAGTGAAGATGTATTTCATACTTTTATGATCGGAAAAGATTTCAGTGCGGTTACCCAACAAGTATTGCCTCCATTTCTTGAGGGCAAACACAACTGCTGCAAGTTCTAGGTCATGTGTGGGATAGTTTTGCTCATGTGCATTCAACTGACGTGAAGCATAAGCCACAACTTGACATTCTTGCATAAGAAATGCACCTAGACCTTGGAGAGATGCATCGCAGAATATCTGGAAAGGTTTGGTAGTATCTGGGCCAACCAGAACTGGAGTAGAAGTGAGTTTAGTCTTCAGGAGATTGAAACTTTCATCACATTGTGGAGACCAAACGAACTTCTTGTCCTTCTTTGTGAGATCAGTGAGAGGTTTGGCAATCTTGAAAAAGTTTTGGACGAAACGACGGCAATAGCTAGCCAAGCCAAGAAAACTTCTGACTTGCTTCACCGTCTTAGGAGGTTTCCAATCAACAATTGCTTTAACCTTTTCTGGATCAATGGCTATGCCCTTGGCGGAGATGACATGACCAAGGTAAGCAACTTCTGGAATCCAGAACTCACATTTGGAGAATTTGGCATATAGACGATGCTCGCGAAGTTTCATGAGAGTGAGACGAAGATGTTCTCCATGCTCTTCCTCAGATTTTGAGTAGACCAGAATGTCATCGAGATATACCACAACGAACTTGTCGAGGTATTCATGGAAGACATAATTCATGAGTCTTGAGAATGTCGCCGGTGCATTGGTGAGACCAAAGGACATGACGGTGTATTCATATAGACCGTACCGAGTGGTGAAAGCTGTTTTTGGAATATCTTCCTTTCTGATCTTTATTTGATGGTAACCCATCCTCAAGTCCAACTTTGAGAATATTGAGGCTCCAGCAAGTTGATCAAAAAGATCATCGATACGAGGAATTGGATACTTGTTTTTGATGGTTTTCTCGTTGAGAGGACGATAGTCAACAACGAGTCTTTTTGTTTGATCCTTCTTTGCAACGAATAGAGTTGGGCAACCCCAAGCGGAAGAACTAGGTTGAATGTAACCTTTCTCCATGTACATATCGATTTGCTCCTTCAACAATTTTAGTTCAGGAGGAGCTATCTTGTATGGATTCTTAGAGATTGGAGCAGTACCTGGCTCAAGCTCGATCACGAACTCAACTGCTCTGTCCGGAGGCATCCCTGGCAACTCTTCTGGAAAGACGTCAGGGAATTCACAAACCACCGGAACATTTTCAAGTAGAGGTAGAGGTTTAGCATCGAGGGTGTATAGCTGAACATAACTTGATTCATTTGGAGAATAGACTATCTGGCCAGAAGGGTGGAACAGAGTTATTGACTTCTGAGCACAATCAATTGTAGCTTTATTGGCCTTCAACCAATCCATGCCAAGAATGACATCAATGTCAGAATTGCCAAGCAGAATGAGGGAAGCAAGGAATATGTGACCTCCAATTAGAATCTGATTCTCATGACTGATCTTGGAAGTTTGCATAGTTGCTCCAGGGGAGTTTACTACTAGCGGGGAACCCAAACCAACAAAAGGTAGTTTAACTGCTGTCGCAAAGATCTTTGACACGAAAGAATGCGATGCTCCGGTATCAAACAACACTTTAGCTGGAAAAGAGTTTATGGGGAATGTACCGAGAACGACGTCAGCAGCTTCCTCAGCTTTGTCGGCCTTGATATGATTCACCCTCGCGGTACTCCCGACAGGCCTGTTGTTGGAGTTGAAGGCTTTAGCCGGGGGAGCACGCACCATTGCCTGGTTGGTGTTGGGGCGAGGAGGTGGAGGTAGCTGCCTCTGAGTGCACTTGTCAGCATAGTGCCCTGTCTGCTTGCATTTGTAGCAAGTGACGACACGAGGTGCATCTGGCCTTGGCTGCCCCATTGAGAACCTCTGAGCCTGCATCTGAGATGGGTTGGGTGGGCGGGAAGCGAAGCCTGGAGAAGCTTGGGCATATGGATCCCGAGTGACATCACCATTTGGCACCCAGATGCGACGCTTCTGCGGAGGGGTGGTCATGTTGGAGGAGGAACCACCCTCACGCGAGTGCTTTCGAGACTCCTCGAACGCCTTGCGCCCATTTTCTTCATTGAGCGCGGTGTTCACGAGCTCCTCGAAGTCTTTGGCCTTGATGTTGGTGAGGGCGTACTTGAGTTCCGGGTTAAAACCTCGGCGGAACCTTGCCATCTTCTTAGCCTCAGTGGACACCTCATCACCAGCATAACGAGCGAGGCGATTGAACTCATTCTGATAGCCAATGACGTCCAGCTTTCCCTGCTTGAGAGAGCAAAACTCCTCACACATCCTTTCCATGAGACCATCTGGGATGTGGTGCTTCAGGAAGGCATCCTTGAAACAACCCCAGGTGATTGGGTATCCAGCTCTCATGGTCTGGTAGTTCTCCCACCAGGTAGCTGCCTGACCCTTCAGTAGGTAGGTGGCATACTTGACTTTGTCTTCCTCAGCAACGTGAGCAATGTCCAGAGCCCTGGCCATCTCCCGGATCCAGTCATCAGCATCCAGGGGCTCGCGTGTTGCCACGAAAGCTCTCGGCCCTAGACTCAGAAACTCCTTGATGCTGACTCGTGGAGCATTCTGGTTGTTGTGCTGGTTAGCCTGGATCTGGGCCATCTGCGTCACGACCTGAGTCATCTGAGTCAACAGCTCCGTGATTGGCGGTGGCTCAGGCGGGTTGTTCCTTGTTGGCGGCATCCTGAATAGACATGCATTTTAGCACAACCACAGAAACAGATAGACTTGGAAACCGAAAAGAGAGATTATTCCGACACATGAATAGATAACCAACAGGTACATCATCACATGTTCAAATACATCAGAATATCCAACACACCATAAATGGTTCAAATGCCAAAGGATAACTAAATATAGCTAAGAACGGATACATCGGTACTCCCATGATCATCACGCAGGACGGCGGTGAGTAGTACGACGAGAGGTACGGTGAGGAGCACGCCCACGAAAGTAGGTAGAACGACAATCCACATAGATCTGACGTGGTCTGAGAGCGACTCTAGGTGTGGTGAAGTACATAGCGTCGACTCCCTGTGCTCCAAAGCGAGGAATCCCGGTGTAACCAGCACCGAGGTTGAGGAGTGGACCTCTGATCGGCTCGTAACCTCCAGCATCTGGTAGACGACGACCAACTGGCTGATCGAAACGTGCAAAGCGCTCATCTCCAACAAAGTCTGTAGTGTACGTCGCCAGACGAGTCAAAGCAAGGTAGAGCTGCTCTCTGACTGAGGCCAACTCCTGAGAAAGTGTGGTGGCAACTGCGTCACTGTGTCTCACAAACTGAGCGGTGGTGTGCAGCCTGGTGTTATCATGCTCGTAGACATCCAGGTTGTCGTAGAGAGTGAAGTGAGCTCCCTCCGAAGTGATGTAACCACGGGGGATGTGGCGATAGATAGAATCGTCAAATCCCCAGTAGTCAGCACGAAGGACGATGAGACTCACATAAGCTGCCTGCTGCACGGCCATATCCACTGTGGAACCTACTGCCTCGTAGCGGTGGACAACGCTCATGCCATCATCTGACAGAATGTAGACGATAGCCTGGTAGGTCTGGTCAAACTCTCGCTGCTGCTCGTAGACCTGGTACTCTGGTGTCCAACGGAACCCCAGATAAGTGACCATGTCTCTCAGCATCTCCGGATAACCGGCAGTGCTCTCGCAACGAGTCATCCGAACCACCTGCGGGTAGAACCTGAGATCCATCTGCAGATGATCGGGGAAGTTTTGATTAGACGCCGGTAGAAGAACTGAAGTGGAAAGCAACAACAAGGTTTGAACGGACGAAAAGGATGTTGAGAAGAACAGGATATCGAAGCAACAACGGGAAACACGAGACCAAAAACTCCTGAGGTACTACGAAAAACCCATCCGGGCTTCTAAAGGATCAATATCTACTGTTTAAGGGATAGAGGATTTGCTTCCGGGGATTACACGCCTCCGTTCTCAATCATGAGTAGGCAACATGATAAATCATGTTACAACCACCTCCATTCCTATGGTCTAGTAGATATAATTATCCTAGAGAAACCAGGATTCGTGAAATCCTAACTTGAAAGTTTAGGTGAGAAGGGAAAAACAACGTTGCACTTCCTTACCAGAAAAGGGTGGGTGGGTGGGGAAAGAAGAAAAATGGCAGAATTCCTACTCTCACGTTTCATTTTTCCTATATAGCTACAAAATAGTTTCTAGAATCAACTGCGACCAGTAAAAGGGATCCTACAGGCAGACAGGATCTGATACCATTTGTCGCACCCGGACTTCTAGAGGATACTCACCGTACGAACTGAACAGTAGTTGATTGGATTACGGGGCTTACCGGCACCCGCATCTCTTACGAGTAGGCCAACACTTAGGTGTGACAACCAATCTCTACCATTCACCGTCGATGTAAACTATCCCATAGAAATCAGGATACTACCATTGACGTACTTCATACCATACACACATGGTACGTCAACGGCGTTTAATAGAATGATAACATAACATATCTCTAAGACACAAAAGATGGAAATAAGTTGCAAATAGCTCTCACTAGAGCAGAGATAGCAAATACAATCATCCAGAGGACACATGTCCCAACATAACATCATTACATCTCAGCGGAAGCATTCAAAGGGTCTGAGTACAGACAAATCCAAATAGGCTTAAGAAGCCGGGGATGAAAAGAAAACGGGGCCCATCCACGATGTCTCGGATCCTGCCCGGGTCCGCTACCTACTCGTCAGCAGCCTCGTCAAACTCCACGTAGTAGCCGTCGCGGGGATCCTCGTAAGCGTAGTCTGCGGAAACCACAGCCCCAAAGGGGTCAGTACATAAACGTACTGGCAAGCAAGACTCACATTTCACCAAAGTGTAGCCCGTCAACACCAAGCACAGATGCCTTGGGTTCAACGGAAGAAAGGGATATAAAAGATGCTGCAACATCCTGCACTAACCAACTACAGAACATACTACAACTTCCGGCTATCAGACAGGGGATAAGATAGCGTATCGTAACCAACTACAACTAACCACCACACAAACCCCTCCTGGATCTCGCCCCTTATCCAAAGAAGCAATCCGAGGATAACTCACACAGTTGCATTAATGATGGATCAAGTTGTTGTATCAATAAGCCTATTACTAGTCAAGTTATCATTAGTTAGGTGTAAGTTGTTCTCAGTACTTGTTAGCCAGTACTTTCACCAAGTCAACCATAACCGCGGAAAACACGACTTCTCGAGAAGATTTATCCCTGCAGGGGTGCACCAATTTGGCCGTACACGTAAGAATAACCCGCCAGATGGGAAGGCCTTGCCCACCAAGCGGGGCACTCAACACAACTCAACTCTTCTTCGCATCAAGCCCAAAGCACCACGTGCTGTGTGTGCGCGGCTAATCGAGCCCCACGAAGAAAAGGGGACCCTCATAGCACTGGAAGACCACGCCGCCCTAAATGCCGACTACAAAAGTTCCACCCTGGCCTCGGGTTCGTACCTGCATATGCGTGCATCAAATGGAAAGCCCGAACTAAGTGTGGTGATTTGGACGAGATGCGAATCGAATCGAATTGAGGGGGGCGCCCATACACGCTTCCCACATGCGGATAGTGCGCTCATCATGGATCAGTAGACAAGACCCTTTTCCTAATTAGGGTCGACACTAGCAGGCCTCAAAACCACGCCGGGCCTCCTGCCGGTGCCTTATCAGCAAATTATTATTACCTCAAATTAACAGGTTGTTGTTTAACATCGAGCCCCATAATATAATCAAATATGATAACAGAAAGTAACTGATAACAGACTCGAGCAAAACAACCCTAAGCATGCTAGTAAGACACGGGCCCAAGCAACGGGTTATAGGACTGGAGGTGAGGCAATATCAGGGTTCAGGGTATCATGTGATAGGTTCGTAACAGAAGCAACGATACATAGGGCTAGCAGAAATAGACAACGGAAAGTATCGGTAACCAATGTTGAAAGGAACACAATGGTTCATGTGAGTGATAACTTGCCTGCAAACTCAGTAGCCTGGTACTGGGCTAGATCCTCAGAAGGGGTGTCGTAAGTATCGTCTGTCTCAACGTCGTCGTCTATCCGAGAAGAAGCAAACAAACAATACGGAAGATAAACAATCAATATCATGGCATAGTGCACAATCATAGGATGATGCATGTCAAGTTAAGGGATGCATCAAAATAAACTAGTGGACATGGTAACACAATTTAAATGGACACATATGCAATTTTTAGTTGCACATGAAAAGCCCATGAATTTTTGGTTGAAACAATTGTTTTCCAATTAACCAACAGGTGAAAGTGGATTAGTATGATGCATGGATGAGGAAAACAACAAAATAACAACAATAGAACCAATTGGAGTTGAGGTTTACCAATTTAGGAATTTATTTATTAAGTTAGAGAATTTTTGGTTCCTAAAAGGGATTACACAAATAGTTGTTGTTTTCACCAATTTAAATTGTGCAAAATAAATAACAAAATTCATATTTGAAAAGAATACAAGATTTTAGTTGGATTACATGTTTCAAATATTGAAAAAGGAGTTAGGATGAATTTATTATGACTTAAACAAAATTAAACAATTTTTAAATGAATTTAAAACAAGTTTGAATATTATTTGAATTTTATTTGTTCAAAACATTAAATAAAATTCATATTTGGAAAGGTTATGTTTTTCTAGTATGAAAACATATTTTGCATGTTCAAAATAATTTAATTTGATCAAGTTATGAATTTAGCAAATTTAAATGATTTAAACAAGGTTTAAATTATTTAAGCAATTTTAATTATTCAAACCATGAAACAAAATTTATATTTGAATAGGTGGTTTGAAATAGCATGGAAAACATATTTTATTTGAATTATTTGGAATAAGTATGAATTACTTATGGATTTTATCAAATTACAAATGATTTGTTTGAATTCAAATTTGAAATGCATTTGGAAAATTCAAAACAGAAAACAAATGTCATAATTAGATAGACAATTTAATTTGGATCAACACACATATTTTACTTTTATTATTTGGAGTTATAATTTGAAAGTTATTAACAATTTGAATTATAGGACCATTCTGTAAGTTTAAAGGACTTAGATTTAAAAAGAAAACGCTGGAATTCTATTTGCACCGCGCGGCTATCTAACCCAGGGCACTGCCACTGGGCCCTGGGCCAGCGTGGCATGCGCGCGTGCTGGCGTGGCAGCAAGGGCCACTGACGAGTGGCCCCCTCTTGTCAGCCGAGCGCGAAAAAGGTTGGGGATAAATGCGAGCGCCAGGGCTCGATCCCACGCGCTGCCGCGCGCTCGCTAGCACTGTTGCCAATACGGTAAGTTTCAGTTTTTGACAGATACAGGGACGTAGACAGGTTGATCTTCAGTTCGTGGCTTAACTAAATATTTAACTGAACGAAGTTCAGTACTTGGACAGAAGAACGACGGTGGACGGCGGCGATCCACGCTGCCGTGACGGTGCTGTGCCGTGCTGATGGGTGTTGCGGTGTGCAAGGGGGGTGCCGTGCGAACGCGGACAAGATGGCAGAGAGAGGAGGAGTGCACGGTGAGCTCACCTCCGGCTGGAGTCGAGCAGAGGCTCGGGGCAGACGAGCTCGACGGCGACAGCGGCGTGGTCGTGGACGGCGGCGACGGCCTGGACGTCCTCTGCGGCTGCGGTGGTGTCGATGCTGTCGAGGAAAGTGCGGCGGTGCGGTTCCAATAGCTAGGAGGGTAGGCGGCGCGTTGAGGTGGCGGCGGAGTCCATGGTTTCAGAAGCGGGCTCGGTGGTGTCTCCGGTGAGATGCAGAGAGAGAGGAATCGCGGCGAGGGAGAGGGAAATGGCGGCGGCGCGGGACAGGTAGGGGGGTAGGGGCTAGCTAGGGCAGCATAGTGGCCTAGGGTGGGGTTTTATAGGCACTAGGGAGGCGCATCGGCCGTTGGCGCGGGCTGCTGCCGCCGTGGCACCCGCGGATGGCCGGCCGTACGCGAGGGAGATGAGGGAATAGAAGGGCGAAGCGGTATCGGGCCGTGCGGGCTGGGCTGCGCGCGAGGAGAAGGAAAAAGGTGGGCTGGGCTGCGTTTCTCCCCCCCTCTGGCCGTTTCCTTTTATTATTTTCTTCTGTTTTTTTTTTGCAGAATTGGAAATGGAAGAAATAGATGGGATTTTGAATTAGGAAAATTTTGGGAAAATTTGGGTGGGTTAAATAGGTCAACAGCAACCACTTTGCAACTTTGATTTTCAATATTTTCAAAATAACTTGATGTTTGTATTTAATTCAAATTTCGATGATTTTTATATTAAGTGAACATTAATGAAAACAAACTTTTTAATAGGGTGAACCCTATGTTAATTTAGAACAAATGATTTGATTTGTTTTGATAATATTCATAAATCCAATTAAGCAACCACTTTGCAACTTTGATTTTCAATATTTTCAAAATAACTTGATGTTTGTATTTAATTCAAATTTCGATGATTTTTATATTAAGTGAACATTAATGAAAACAAACTTTTTAATAGGGTGAACCCTATGTTAATTTAGAACAAATGAGTTGATTTGTTTTGATAATATTCATAAATCCAATTGAGTGCTGTTTGGGATTTGAATTTGAATTTTTGGAATAACATGGGAATTAATTGATTGATTAAAGACATCATTTTAATAGTTGAGCATTATGGAATAAAATGAAAACAAATTGGTTGTTTTTATTTGAGATTTTTATTTAAAAGGTTGTAACAGAGCAAGTATGAAATAAATGTTTGGACAAAGTTTGAATTTCAATTGTGAAAACAGAGTAAAACAGATGCAAACCAAATGAAAACAAAGTAAAACAAATGCAAACAAATAAATGAGCATGATGACATGATGCAATACTTTAATTAAACAAGAAATCAAACATTCTAGGGGTATTTTCATACTTGGGATGTTACACAGAGGCGCTCCGAAGCTTGCCCATTAATGAGCACCTTAGAGCTAGAGGCCGACAGGATTGCCACAATCCACCTACACCACCGCTCGCCAAATCCACGGGCACGCAAGACCTCCAAAATAAAAGGCCACGAAATCGAGTCAAACGCCCTTTGTAATGTCCATCTTAAAAAATATAGCTGGGGAGTACTTGCGATGAAGACTCCGAATAGTACTGAGGACCTGCATGTAATTATCCAGCATGGATCTACCTTTAATAAACACACTCTGGTTAATGGCAACCATGTCAGGCATATACAGACTCGGTATGGATGCCAGCAACTTGGAAAAGATCTTCCCAAAGCTATGGACCAAACTGATAGAGCGAAATTCCTTCAACTCCACAACGTCGTCCACTTTAGGGATGAGCACGATTAGTGCTTGGTTGAGCGTCTAAAAGCTCCGCTCCTGATTAAGATACAGACGGTTTAAGGCATCCACTCCCTTCTTCTTGATAATACCCCAACACTTCACGTAGAAGTTAAGCGAGAAACCATCCGGGCCGGGAGCTTTATCCATCGGAATTTTTTTATCACGTCCCACACCTCATCCACCGACCAAGGCACCTCGAGCTCCGCCAGGTCGGGAGTCGGCAATCCAAGACTATCTAACTCAATGGACCGTGGCCTGGAGTTTTCCACGCCAAGGTGACCCGCAAAGAAATCAAAGGCAAGCCCGAGCATCTCTTCCTGCTCCGCCGTGACAGAGGAAGGGCCACGAAGGCGACGAATCGCATTCCTATTGCGACGATGAGAGGCATGGACATGAAAAAAAATGTCGTGTTTGCATCGCCCTCTTTCATCTACAAAAGGCGAGAGAGAGAGCGTGCAATCATCCTCTTGAGCGACGCAAGCCCGACTTAAGCTTAAGTCGTCGCCTCAAACCACATTCCGCCGGAGAAAGAACACGCACCTCCTCAGCCACGTCCAACCGGAGGATAAGCTCTTGCGCCATGAGTAATTCCAACTTAATGTTTCCCACCGACTGCTCGCCCCACCACGACAGCCCTAATGCAGTAGCAGGGAGACTACGGTCCAGAATCTCGAGAGCGTTAAGTCTACATGAAGGGGAAACCCCCACAATGTCAAGACTCCATAAACGCTGAACCTCCTCACAGAAATAGAAGTCCAGAAGGGCTCAAACTGGAATCTACGCTTCAACGAGATGTTGCAGAAGGAAGACATGAGCAAAGGCGCATGATCCGAGATCGAAGACGATAGCGCGGACAACAGATTGTCTGGGAAGGCGAGCTCGCTGTCCACGGTCGAGAACCAATAGTCAAGCTTAGCAAGAGTGGGGTTTGAACGCTCATTACTCCACGTGTACGCTCTACACACAAGAGGTGCCTCCTTAAGATTTACATCGTTCAGGGTGTCTCGAAACTTGCACATCAAACGAGGATTGAGCCGACCCTGGTTCTTATCCTTCACCCCCAAGATTAAGTTAAAGTCCCCTGCGATAGCCCACGACCCCGCTGATGCATGTAAAATGCATAGATGAATTTTGCATATTTTCACATGGTTTTCTATTACATATTGCATCATATAAGGGTATAATTCAATGTTTTATAGTATTTTGGGGTTAAATTACAAAGTCCCCCAACTTTTATGGAATTAACCCTGCCTGTCAGAAACCCCGTTTTCTATATTTTTGACGTTTCAGGGGGCAAACTTCCGCGAAATCACCTGAAAATCTGCGGGGTCATTTTCTTGGAAGGAGAAGACTTGCGGGTGAAGGATCCACGAGAATTGGGCAAGGAGGCCCAAAAGAGGACCCTCCACGCGGCCAGACTCCTTGGCCGCGTGAGAGGCCCCCTTTTGGCCCCTGTGGCCCCAATTCCTTCCATCTTCGACTTATCGACTCCGTCTTGACCTAAAACCGACTATAAAAAGCGTCCCCCGTACCCTTACGGAGGGGAGCGCCGCCGAAACACCAAACCAGAGACCAGAAGTTCCAGATTGGAGGGGGAAAACTCCGGCGGGGCGCCGCCGGTGTGATCTCCTACCCCTCCAACGTCATCACCATCGACATCTCCATGAAGAGGGAGTAGTCCACCCCAGGGCTATGGGTTTGTGGAAGTAGCACTTGTATCTCTCTCTATGTGCTTCACTAATTAGATCCGTATGAGCTGCCTCACATGATTACGGGCACCGTTGTAATTCCTATGTGGTGGATCTTTTCTATGAGTTATTGAATCTGAGATTGCAATTGTTTCTCTTGAGTTATTTGAGTAGATGTATCTTATGTACCCCGTTCTTATTTGCTAGCTTTGATCAATCTAGTTCTGGAGAGCGTGTGTGGGGTGACGGGTGCATTAATTGGAGTAACGGGGGGTGGCTAGTGCTGTGAAAGTGACAGAAGTTCAGCGATCCACTTAGGTTTTGTTAAACCTTTCTTAGTTACCTCACTAGGGATAAAAAGGAGTACCTTGTTACCGGGGATTTGAAGTGACACTAATCAATCTCCATGACTAGATCTAGCAAGTTCTTACTTCAACTTCATGTCACATTGCTTAAAGCTATACTCTGGTTTTTCCTTAATTATCGAGGTGTTATGATTTATTTCGCATCTTGGTGGAGTATAAGAGGGATCAATATGACCGTAGAGATCTCTATGCTAGGACGTGATGCCCATATGAAAGTACTCAATGTTAAACATGTTATTGTAATCTCACATGTATTTCTTTATGTCCACCGTCTACCACTTTATTTGAGAGAATGCAAGTGTGAAACCATGAACCCCGGTCCTATTTTAAATATAAGAAAACACTCTAGTTACTTTGCTGCAATTTACTTTACTTGCAGTTTACTTTACTTGCATCTCCAATTCGAATTTACATTATCTCCATCACCACTTGCATCACAAAAATACAAAAACAATCCATTGCATATTTATTTTCTCATTTGCATTTAGTAGTAGATTTAATTATTGCACATTTACTTTTAGTTTTGCATTGCAATTTAGAAGTCTCACACCTTGTGCTTGACAACCACTTGGTGAGGTTGAGGGCACAAAATTCTCTACTTGTTTGCAGGATCCTGGAGGAAGCTTGGAAGACAACTGCTGAAATACTGGCTCCCCAAGAGTTCGATATAAACCCTCGAGTCACCCTCGTGGGGAAGAAGGCTTGCCACTAGCTACACACTCTGCACTTGGAGTCTCAACCTAGCCATCAAGCATTTTTCTGGCGCCGTTGCCGGGGAGCCATAGGTGAAGGAGTTGTCCAAGGGAGCTCACAAGAAGTCTTCATCACCAACAAGGTGTGCAAACACCTAAGCTTGGGGAGGTTGCACCTACGTGAGTAACGTCCTTTCTATCTCCACCTTCTTTCAAGTAGATTGTTTTGTTTCTTGTCTTTTTTTTGTTCTTGTTTTTGTTTTGTCTTGCATATTTTATTTTAGTTTGCATTTTAGTTTTGCATTTAGTTATCTAGTTTATTTTAGTATTTCGAATTTTCCTAGTTACTTTACTTTTCAGTTTTGCATAAAAAATTAAAAGTACATAAAAATTGTTAAAATGGGTGATAGAACTAAATTAAGTGACTACACAAATACACCCAATGCCCAATTCATTGCTAGGCCAATTACTACACCTGAAATACAAGCTGAAAGCTATGAAGTAAGTCCTAGTTTATTGAATTTGATTACTAGAGAGCAATTTGGGGGTAGTGCTATGGAGGATGCCTCTATGCATCTTCATGATTTCATGGAAATATGTGATATGCAAAAATTTAAAAATATGGAAAGTAGTGTTTTAAAACTGAAACTATTTCCTTTTTCACTTAGAGGAAAGGCTAAAGAATGGTTACTTTCACCACCTACAGCTAGTATAAAGTCTTGGGATGATTTAAAAGAAGCTTTCATTAAGAAATATTATCCTCCCGTTAAAATTTTGCAAAATAGGAATAATATCCTCTCATTTAGGCAAAATGATAATGAACATGTAGCCATGGCATGTGATAGAATTAAATTAATGCTTAGAACATGCCCATCACATGGAGTAAATGAATGGACCATACTACACTCTTTTTATAATGGTCTAAACTACATGTCTAGAAATATACTTGATTCTGCTGCTGGAGGTGTCTTTATGAGTAAAACTGTAGGAGAGGCTAAGAGCATATTAGAAAGCATATTGCAAAATTATAGTCAATGGAATACTGAAAGAGCACCCAATCCCACTAAGAAAATAAACTCAATTGAAGAAACCAATGATTTGTCTTCTAAAATGGACACTATTCTTGCCTTTATTAATAAACAAAATATGGAGAATGTGCCTTTGCAGGAGCTAGTTGGTAGTAATTCTGAAAGTGTGGATGTTAATTTTGTTAGGAATTATGGTAGCAATGGTTTTGGTAATGCTTACAATTCATATAGTAAACCTCCTTATGTTCCAAATAAACCTTTTGTTCCATATCGTAATGCTAATGAAAATAAGTGGAAGCCTTCTAGTGAAATTTCTGAATCTAATAAATTGCTTATGGAACAAGTTGCTAGTCACAATGCTATGATACATGAGTTAAATAAGTCTATTGCATCCATTAGTAGTTATATTAAAGGATTGCAACTTCAATCTTCGAATTTAGATAAAGCATTGTCAAAATTAGCTGATAATCAAGCAACTCTATTAAGCATGTCAGCAGGAAAGCCACAAGCACAACCTAGTGTAGGAATGAATTCTATTACTATTGCTGCTCCTATTATTGAAAATATTGATCATATTGCTGAGAATACAAGTGAGCATGTCCCTACTAGCTTAGAAGAAACTTTGAATGAAATAGTGAAGTACCCTGAATATTTACTTCCATATATGTCTTATCTTGCTAGCAAAGATGGAATTAGTCCTCATGAATCAAGCATGCTAGCTAAATTAGAGAGTAAAGTAGAGGAAATTATGATGCTTACTGAAATTAAGGATCCATTGCTTTATTTAGAAAAAAGTATCTTGCAAGACCTTATTGCTACTCTACAAAAATTTGCTAGTGATCCCACTATAAATGTTAATCAACCTGGCTTTGGATCTTATATTACTAATCATGTCTTGCAAGAAAAATTGCTAGGTACAAGAATAAGGCCATGATACCTCCTAAGCTTGGGGATGCATGGATCCCCAAGGTGCTAGTTTCAATTGGAAAAGAAATTCACCATGCTATGTTAGATCTAGGTTCTAGTGTATCGGTACTCTCTAAAGAATTATATGAATTGCTAGAACTAGAAAATTTAGAAAAGTGCTCAAGTGAATTTGTCCTTGCTGATAACTCTACTAAACATGCTATAGGACAAGTAAAAGATGTTATGATTGAATTGCACATGACTTTCGTACCCGTTGATTTCATTATTATGGATATGGGGGATAAATCCCCTAGTCCTATTATTTTGGGTAGACCTTTTCTTCGTACTACAGGTGTAATCATAGACTCCAAGGAAGGAATGTCAAGTTTCAGTTCCCTCACAAGAAAAGCATGTAGCACTTCCCAAGGAAGAGGGGCACGCTGAAGAACAAGCTCCCTCATGAGCTTTATCCCTCTTGATTATCAAGTAAGTAAAGCCTAACTATATGGCTATAAAGAAAGCGCTTTACGGGAGGCAACCCGGTTCTTTTTGTTTGGATTTTCCTAGTGTCCTCTTGCTGTCTCAAGAGATTAGTTTTTTTGTTTTAATTTTGGAGTTTTCAATAAAGAGTCAAGTCAAACCCATTTGGACTTATAAGTTGCTATCATAGTGCATGAAATTTATGTTTCAGCACGAGTCTGCTCACCGTATGATTTTACGTTTTTTATTGGTACGTCGGATTGACCTAATTTTTAAGTATGTTCTGCAACTTTTCGTCCTCTGTAAGCACAAAAATTGGCTTAATTTTTTGACGAGTCTAGCTCAGGGAAAAACGTTCGTTTTACTGCTGCTGCTTTTCTGGACAGATTCTGCCTTCTTTTGTTTTATGCACTCTTTGGGTTTGGGAATCGAATTTCCATGACTCTTTCAAGCAAGAGAGTGAACATACAACATAATGAACCTTATTTTCTATCTACTGGAGCATTTGATTTGGAATTTTGCACAGCAAGGATGTGATTTGTTTGTCCTTGCTAATCTCACCCCACAGAAAAAGAATGGGAGAAACATGTTTTGTGAAGTTTTTTCACAGGGAATAGAGGAGCTGCGCCTCAAGACATCCAAGAATGGTGAAAACCATAATCTTGGGGATTTGATGAACACCCCACTGGAGCTACACTCTTTTGGTTAGCACACGTCTATTTTCTGTTTTTCTAAGCAAAGCATTTATCGTAGAGACTTGAAGCGTCTAGTTTTTATTTTTATTTTTGTTTTGATAAGACCACCACCATCATTTTATATGAGATTTAGCTACTGGAGTTTGGGGTTGGAATGTATTGGATGCTAGTATTATGACTTGGAATAGGGATGCCATGGTTGATTTGAAGAGCTACATATTTTTGCATGATTTATAGGCTTTTTATGTGTAGAAATTTGCAATAATGTTGTCTTGAGCTATCTCTTATTCATGTCCTTGATGTTAATTGCTGGTTTATTTAGTTTGTCATGAAATGAGTAGTTATATGGACATATGCATGCATAGTATCTGGTCAACTATCTCCCTCTTGCTAGCCCAAAAATTTAAAAATTCCAACAAGTAAAAACTTGTTTCTAACACTCCTTAGCCAAGTATTTCCAGTGAGTCCACCATATCTTCCCATTAGCTTCATTGCTATTCCGAGTATGTTCACCATTTTATTGTGTTATTTATATTCTAAATTAAAATATTCACTTTATTAATTTTCATGGGTTGAACTTGGGATAGGACCCTCACGAACTTTTGAAGGCACACTTTACTTTTTATGCATCTAATAAACATGACCCAATAATGGGAGCCACAAGTTTTGCGTTTGACAAGTGTGTGGTTGGGAGCTAACTATAAACGTGTATCACCGGAAAGCTTTCAGCATTGCACAAAAAAATTTACATTTGGTTGATATCATGTACTTTTGTTTTTGGACTCCTGCCATACCGAAATGAAATAGAGGAATAGTAAGTTTTGATGAGTAAGTACCTATATGACTAGAGAAACGCATTGGGCCGCTAACCCAAGCCATGCTTTATCATGGTGGAAATTTACTTACAACTTGAGTGACTCTACAACACATCCTATAATAAAATAAGAAGCTATGCATAATAGTGAATGAAAATAAAAAGGATGATGAGTCTACTCCGTTTGTTCATCTTGTCATTGTAACATGGGCTTGTTTCCATGTCATGGGGCAAGAGATACCTCTTTGCGGTTCTTTACGATGTCATTAATACTTATTATGATTGTACAAAGCTTATTAGGAATCTTAAGTTGAGTAATCATGGAGTAGGTTTTCACACTCACGGGGCATGAGGCTTTCAACCACCTTGTCATTCTCATTACTTCAATACTCACAACTTTAAGATGCTAGTGATAAAGGGGCAATGAGAGTCCTAGATCAATGGATACCACATTTCAATTAGTAATTTTAGTTGAATAATTTAGAGGCTAAATAAGACCTGATCATGTTTTACCTCTACTCAATTTTCTCCAAAGTGTCCACTATATTTTCTATTCTCCATTATGCTATTCTTTGACCAATATAGGATTTTATTTTTCATTTTGTGTATGCATTTGGTCCATAGTGCTTTTATTTCATTATACACTTTGTGAACTTTCATGAAGCATCTTTGCTTGCATATTTGATATTTCTTAAACATGAATTGTATATTGCTACTCATTTCTAGTATTAATCATTTGATTATATGTAGCATGAATAATCCTCCTTGATATCCCATGATTGTTTCAATATGAAAAACCCATCTTAGTTTTATCACCTTCATACTCGAGGACGAGCATGGGTTAAGCTTGGGGATGTTGATGCATGTAAAATGCATAGATGAATTTTGCATATTTTCACATAGTTTTCTATTACATATTGCATCATATAAGGGTATAATTCAATGTTTTATAGTATTTTGGGGTTAAATTACAAAGTCCCCCAACTTTTATGAAATTAACCCTGCCTGTCAGAAACCCCGTTTTCTATATTTTTGACGTTTCAGGGGGCAAACTTCCGCGAAATCACCTGAAAATCTGCGGGGGGTCATTTTCTTGGAAGGAGAAGACTTGCGGGCGAAGGATCCACGAGAATTGGGCAAGGAGGCCCAAAAGAGGACCCTCCACGCGGCCAGATTCCTTGGCCGTGTGAGAGGCCCCCTTTTGGCCCCTGTGGCCCCAATTCCTTCCATCTTCGACTTACCGAATCCGTCTTGACCTAAAACCGACTATAAAAAGGGTCCCCCGTACCCTTACGGAGGGGAGCGCCGCCGAAACACCGAAACACCAAAACAGAGACCAGAAGTTCCAGATTGGAGGGGGAAAACTCCGGCGGGGCGCCGCCGGTGTGATCTCCTACCCCTCCAACGTCATCACCATCGACATCTCCATGAAGAGGGAGTAGTCCACCCCAGGGCTATGGGTTTGTGGAAGTAGCACTTGTATCTCTCTCTCTATGTGCTTCACTAATTAGATCCGTATGAGCTGCCTCACATGATTACGGGCACCGTTGTAATTCCTATGTGGTGGATCTTTTCTATGAGTTATTGAATCTGAGATTGCAATTGTTTCCCTTGAGTTATTTGAGTAGATGTATCTTATGTACCCCGTTCTTATTTGCTAGCTTTGATCAATCTAGTTCTTGAGAGCGTGTGTGGGGTGACGGGTGCATTAGTTGGAGTAACAGGGGGTGGCTAGTGCTGTGAAAGTTACAGAAGTTCAGCGATCCACTTAGGTTTTGTTAAACCTTTCTTAGTTACCTCACTAGGGATAAAAAGGAGTAACTTGTTACCGGGGATTTGAAGTGACACTAATCAATCTCCATGACTAGATCTAGCAAGTTCTTACTTCAACTTCATGTCACATTGCTTAAAGCTATACTCTGGTTTTTCCTTAATTATCGAGGTGTTGTGATTTATTTCGCATCTTGGTGGAGTATAAGAGGGATCAATATGACCGTAGAGATCTCTATGCTAGGACGTGATGCCCATATGAAAGTACTCAATGTTAAACATGTTATTGTAATCTCACATGTAATTCTTTATGTCCACCGTCTACCACTTTATTTGAGAGAATGCAAGTGTGAAACCATGAACCCCGGTCCTATTTTAAATATAATAAAACACTCTAGTTACTTTGCTGCAATTTACTTTACTTGCAGTTTACTTTACTTGCATCTCCAATTCGAATTTACATTATCTCCATCACCACTTGCATCACAAAAATACAAAAACAATCCATTGCATATTTATTTTTCTCATTTGCATTTAGTAGTAGATTTAATTATTGCACATTTACTTTCAGTTTTGCATTGCAATTTAGAAGTCTCACACCTTGTGCTTGACAACCACTTGGTGAGGTTGAGGGCACAAAATTCTCTACTTGTTTGCAGGATCCTGGAGGAAGCTTGGAAGACAACTGCTGAAATACTGGCTCCCCAAGAGTTTGATATAAACCCTCGAGTCACCCTCGTGGGGAAGAAGGATTGCCACTAGCTACACACTCTGCACTTGGAGTCTCAACCTAGCCATCACCCGCGCAACCCACAACCACCGTGCGGATCTCGTCAAGGAAAGCCTCCTTGCCACTCTCCACCGAGGGTCCGTAGACCGAAGTAAACACCACTTGTCACCCACCGCTGGAGTGATCTCAAGCGTGACCGTGTTAGCAGTAAGCTTACAGTTAGAAGTGAACAATCTCGAAGACTGTCAAGCCACAATAATTCCACCCGAGGTTCCCACAGCCGGCAAATAAGCAAACCCGTTGAAGCGGGGTCCCATGATTTGCATTAATATCGAAAGAGTTTACAACCTCAAGCTTACACTCGGAGAGGGCCACAAGGATCGCACCCGAATCATTCACGAACTCACGGACGAGGTCTCTCCTCACAGGCGAGTTGAGACCCCTCACATTCCACACAAGAAAGAACTCACTAAGAGACTCTGACATCAACCAGGCCTACTGGATCCACCATATGGCACCCTTAGGCATCTAACACATCCACCTCGGGAACACGCACACCAAACAATAACGCTAGCACCTCCACCTTTGAGTTCGTGAGTGCATTGGCAAACGCCGCCATGCAACGCTGCAGCTCCACATCCGAAATAGTCCCTTCATCTTGGTTGATCCCCATCTTCCACATTAAGTTTCCCTAAGCCTTCGTGAGCGCCGAGGAGACAGACCTCCTATCGAGCGGGGTTTAAAGTTGGGAGGCCGTGTCGTGGGTTGTGTGAACCTGATTTCGCCGGTTGCCTCTGTCTCTCCGCGGGAGACGGACACTGTGGACTTCCGGGGCCGGAGGCTCGACCGGTGGGACAGCCCTTGCAGGACGGAAGGCTCCCAGGGCTGGGCAAATTCTTGCCATGCGGAGGACTCCCATAGCGGGGTTAGCCCATGCAGGTTGGTCATCTCCCAGTGTGGAGACTCGCTGGGGGAGGTGTCCTCTGCCTGGAGTGTGGACGTGCAGGCCGTTGATGGGTCGGCTTCTGCTGTGGTTTTCTCGGTGTCGCGGGAGAACGGGGAGCTCCATGCTGCGGGGTTCCTTCTAGAGGTGGAGGCGGCGATTGTGGAGCCGATTCTTGAAGGGAATATGCCCGAGAGGAAATAATAAAGTGGTTATTATCTTATTCCTTGTTTATGATAAATATTTATTTCTCATGCTAGAATTCTATTAACTGAAAACGTTGATACATGTGTGTTTAATAAACAAACAATGGTTCCTAGTAAAGCCTCTCTTTTAACTAGCTCGTTGATTAATAGATGATCAAGGTCTCCTGATCATGAACATTGGATGTTGTTAATAACGGGGTCATGTCATTAGAAGAATGATGTGATGAACATAAAACCCAAATTAAGTATAACAATACGATCAAGTCATTTAGTTTATATTGTTATATCTTGCATACAAAGTAACTTATTCCTTAGACCATGAGATCATGTCAATCACTGATACCAGAAGGGTGCTTTGATGTCATCAAATGTCACACTGTAACAGGGTGACTATAAAGGTGTCATCGGGTATTAAGAAAGTATTAGTTGAGGCTCATGGATCAAGAGTGGGATTTGTCCATCCAAATGACGGAGAGATATACTCTGGGCCCTCTCGGTGATATCACATCGACACCACTTGCAAGCACGTGACTAGGTCACAAGGATGTCATATCACAAAACGAGTAAAAGAGTACTTGTCGTTAATGAGATCGAACAAGATTTGGTTGATACCAATAATCGGTCTTGGACAAGTAAAATATCGCGAGACAAAGGGAATTAGTTACGAAGTTGATGGTTCACACGATCACGAGATTCAACGTTGAATATATAGGAGTCATGATGGATCTCCAGATCCCGCTGTTGATTATTGATCGGAGAGGAGTCTCGATCATGTCTATGTTATTCGCGAACCGTAGGGTGACACACTTAAAGTTCGATGACGCATTTGAGAGGATACGTAATGTCAAAGAATGTTTTGGACAGCACCGAAATTATTTCGGGGAAAATTGAAATAGTTCAAGGGTTTTTTTCGTCGAATGGTTGTTAATAGAATTAAAAAATGATTCGAGGTGCTATATGCAAATGTTTGTTAATAGAATTAACAAATATAAAATAAAGAAATAAAAACATTTATTTATTAATTAAAGAAAAACCTTTAGATTTTCCAAGTGGGAAATTATGGGAGCATGAGTGGGTGTGAGTGGAGTGTCCACTCAAATGAAGAGGGAAGAGGTGGGGGCACCCCATGGCTGGCCGCACCCTCCCTTTGGGCTGCCTCCCCTCCCCTATAAAAGGAGGGTGAGAGCTCCCCCTCCTCACACACTTGTCCCACCTCCCTTCCTCTCCACCCGCTGCTCCATTTCATGGTCTTCGGCTTGGCGAAGCCCTGACTGTGGGATTCTTCAACACCACCACGCCGTCGTGCTGCTGGAGTTCCGAGGGATCCTCTACTTCCGCTGCCCCACTGGATCGAGGGAACGGAGGTCGTCATCAAGCCGTACGTGTGACCGATCACGGAGGCACCGCCGGATTGCGGTGCACATCTTCTCGGTCTCGGGAACAGTGTTAGTACGACTACGCCAACAACGAGATTCTTTCTCGTAACGCTTTGTGTCTTTGAGGGTATGTTCTCCTTAAGACTTTCGCTATGCCCATTTTCATCTCCTAGATTAGATCTTGGTTTTTTTGGTGTCTCTCGCGTAGGATTTTTTGTTTTCTATGCAACGAACCCTTTAATTCTTGCTACTCTTGTGCGTGCTCGTCGCTCATGTATGGAGTTTGCAGGACACAAAATTGGTGGAATTGTATGTGCAAACATGTGACTATGATAGAAATATGTGTGCAAAAGGGATGATTAAAAATAATGTGGTTTTGTAAAAAAAACGGGAATAAGAGGAAGGTAAATACTATCTATCATAGTCTGATGGAAAACACAAAACATCGGACCGATCTCATGCCACACATTCTTATTCCATCATACAGCCAGCATGGATCCGATAACAATGCACCATAATTACCGATCCCATTAATTGTGGCTAGATTCCTTCTTCCAAATCGATTCTCTCACCACCGCGCTGCGACCGGCACATGCCCCTCCCCCTAGTTCGAGTCCTGCGCGGGCCGCGGCCCACGGGAATACATGCCGCTCCGCCGCATGGAGTTTCCGTTGGGTCTTATCTAACCGCCGGCATTTACGAATCTCTGCGTGGGTGCAGATTTCGCGAGCGGTTAAATCGGTTCGCATCATCATTCCGTGTGGAAACATCGCAGGTCCGACCGACGGCCGAAGGAAGCAGGCCTCTAAGGCGGCTTAACCATGGCCGTCAACAATAGGGATCGTGGCTGCTTCCACCTCTCGTCTGTCCATCTTGATTACATAATAATTAGGTAATACAATGATTCCAGTCCTGTATTCAACAGTCTTTAGCATCTCGGTTTTCATATCTTTTTGTATTTAAAAAATTAAGCTACGGCCAATCCATGATCTAGGTCAGAATCCATATGATGTGTATTCTCATTTCCAATCCTTGTATTCTGCTAACCAGCACGTGTTCATTTCTTGCAAAAACACCGGACCAACAAACAATCGCTACTAAAGTACCAATCACGCATGTTGGATATAGCTCAAATTCTCCTACTTCAGTTTCTAGACAAGCACCTAAACGTCGGTGGTGGCAAATCTAAACCTCTGGGTCAAGAACACACCAATTTCTGCCCATTGCATCACATGTCAAGTAACCATCCTTCTGTACCAGTATTCTGTGCTATAACAATACAAAGTAGTTGCTTGCTATCACTAGTGGAAAACAGGGCTTTTTCTCACTCGTGAGCACCCCTTTTGCCCCGGCTCGGCCACCACCCGGTGCAAAAGACTGCAGAGGTAGGGTCGGGGCGAGCAAGGCGCGTG
>CM054057.1:582006277-582062286 GCA_028641055.1 Alopecurus myosuroides | reverse complement strand
TTTATCAGCTTTCTGCAGGCAATATTTCTATTTGGAGCACACCTTGGTGTCAAGCCTGGGAGAGTGTTTATGTCGACCTTATTTTACAAGATCATCCTTTCGAATATTCTGCTGTTGTTAATCAGCGTTGGTGCCTAGGTACAAAAATTTGGAATGTGCAGTTGGTGACTTCTCTATTTTCTAACCCTATAGCTCAGATCATCTTGGATACTCCAGTCCTTCAATCAGATGATGAAGATATCCTTTGTTGGAGGCCAGCTGTCTCTGGTAAGTGCTCCTCAAAATCTGCTTATTTAGTTGCTCTCAGGAATTTGCAGGGTTTGGCCCCACCTCTCGCTACAGGTCTCGATGATGTCACCCTTCAGTTACTCCAGCAAATTTGGAAGGCAAAGGATATGATTCCCAGGGTTAAGACTTTTGCTTGGAGGCTGCTTCGTAGATCTCTTCCTGTAGGTACAAGGCTAGCGAGAAGATCCAGGCATATTGATGGGCGTTGTTGCAGATGCGATCAAGAGGAGGATGCCATGCACATGTTCTTCACATGTCATTTCGCCCGTGCTGCTTGGTTCATATCTCCTTGGTTCATCAGGGCTGATATCTTAACTGAAAATTTGGCATCTTTACGCCTCATGATTAAAGCCTTTTTTTTCCTTGAATCATCCATTTGCAAATTTAACAAATTTGATGACTTTTCTGTGGTGTCTTTGGAAATCCAAAAATGATGCTTTATTTTCCAGGAAGACAGGTACCCCTTTACAGGTGGGAATGGCAATGAAGACGATGCTTCAGGATTACAGCATCCAGTACCAAACTGAACAAGCTCATCATCATGTGTCCAAGACGTTGCACCCTCCTAGGATCATGAACAAATCGTATGTCTTTGTGGATGCAGCCTGGAAACCCTTGCAGAACAGGAACATCTCTGCGGCTGGACTTGGTATTTTCCTTTGATAGAAGCAAGACCAAGTTGTTTCAGATATCTTTGTGCAGGCTCATATCCCTGAGACTGGCTCAGCTCTGTGGGCTGAGGCGGAGAGCACTTTGTTGGCGGCAAAAATCATTTCTGCGCTTCGTATCTCTCCGGTGCAATTCTTCTTCGATAATTTGACTCTTGTGACAGCTGTGCAGTCTCTCTCGCCTGCTCTTCACTCGGTCCCTGGAGCATCAGGAAGCATGTCGCAGAGTTTAATCTTCACATGACTGATCTGTCCTCTTCTACTCATCATGTCTCTAGGGATTTCAATTGCGTAGCTCATGATTGTGCTCAGCAAACTCTCAGATCGTTTGGATCAGAGCTTATCAGTTCTTGCAGGAACTCAGCTCACGACAGGAATATGTGCCATGTTGTCTCGGTGATGCACTCTCTGAGACTTCACGGCAATGTAATCACTTCTGTACAATGTCTTTGAGATAATGGAAATGGCACCTAGGTGCCGCAATTTGTACAAAAAAAGGAGGGGAACATATGAATTCTTGAAGTGTATGGGTTTGGATTTTAAGGAGAGGAACTCGTGAATTTTGGAGCCATATGGGTTTGGATTTTAAGGAGGTGAACGAACTGAGTCGTTGCTGTTGCTGTCGCCGTTCAAGTTCTTCATGCACACGCCTACAACGATTAGCTCTGCAGAGAGGGTAACCTTTTTTTTTCTAGCAACAAGCCCAACCGAGTTGCGGCTTAGTGGCCTGCTCAGGACCAAGTAGTCGAGACTGCGACCTTGGCTTGCTAGTCCCATGTTGAGTGTTTTTGCCTAGAGTAGTATGAAGCCGAACAAGGAGTTCTAAAAAAAAAGTGAAAATCTAAATCTAGGGCGCTCTGCGATTTATCTTAGCTCCAGGCGCCATTGATTTTAGTTCTTGCGATGATGGCGCATCGCGCTCCTCCCGGACTTGCGTGCCCACTCGACTTTGGTCTTCAATCCACTTCCCAACCTCACCGTGGCCGCCCCTCCGCTCATCCACCGAGTTTCCTCCGTGCGCCGCTCACCGGATCGACCGCTGCCACCATCCTCTGCCCCAGCCTCGCTTTCTCATCTTCTTAACCTGCTCGCGCCCAAGCCAAGTCCGAAAGACATAACAAGAAGCCGGTCACGGTGAGTACTCTCCACCTTCGGAACGCAGTTCGTCGGAGGCGCTCATGAAGAAGCAAAAGCAACGACATGAGCGAGATGGCGGAGGAAGCGGACTCGCCGCCGACGCACATGTCCGAGCACTCCAGCTTCTCCGGCGGTAACAGGTGGTTGATGGATCTGTGGGGCCGCGCTGGCAGCCAGCGGTGGTCCGCCCCTCCCGACCAGGTCCTTGACGAGGGCGTTCTGGAGTGTGTGCTCGAGTTCCTCACGGCTACGCACTACGGGAGAGCCGCAATACGCCGACAGGGAAAAAAATACGCCGACGTGGAAAGGTCGTGGCCATCGGCGTACATCAAGACATGCTAATACAAAATTCAAAATAAAAAAATAGCTACACCGACGTCAACGCCGTCGGCCTATACATATATTTTTTTTGGACTACGCCGACGACCTATTTTTTTTTAGAGCTATTCACTGTTTTGAGCATAACTTTTGCATACGAATTCGGATTTCGACGTTCTTTAGCTTGTTTCGAAAAGGAGAAACATATCTACATCATCATGCATATTTTTCAAGCTACTTTCTTGAAAAAAAATCATGAGTAAGAATGGAATTAACAATAAAGGGTCAACGGTTTCGTCGAAAAGGGCTCCGGGGCAGGACCGTTCGTAGCTAGGGGTTGAGTATTAAGAAAATATTGGTGTATCTATGATGAAATAGGTAGTTGTATAGCTATAAATGATTCTTTTGCCAAAAATCATGAGCAAACTACGATGCACATGTAGTTCAAATTTTACCCGTTTCCATCTCAATCGGCAGAAACTTATGTTTTTCAAAAGAGGTGGATGGAAACAATTTCACATGCAAAACTTTTTCTATTTATGCATATAACATGGTCTAGTATTTATAAAAAGTGCATCTCCCAAGTTTTGCAACATGTTTGTGGTTGTTCCTTCACAAAAAAACTCATTTTTCGCACTCAGAAAATGAAAAATGGTTTTTTTTATTCAGTGAAAATGAAAACTTTATACGGTCTTCCAAGATGCATTTTTTGTGAAATATGGGCGAAGGTTTTGCATAAATTTGAGTTTTTTTTTTGAATTTTCTGGAACTTTCTATGTTGATTTCAGGAAAATGGCAAGATGGCGAGAATGACTGTTCGTAGCTAGGGGCTGAATATTGAGAAACTCTTGATGTATCTGTGATGAAAATAACTAGTTGTGTACCTAAAAATGATTTTTTTCCAAAAATCATGAGCAAACTACGATGCACCTGTAGTTCAAATTTGACATGTTTCCAAGTGAATCGGCAGAAACTTGTGTTTTTTAAAAGTGGTGGATTGAAACCTTTCCAGAGGAAACAATTTGTTTATTTATGCATATAACATGGTCTATTATTTTCAAAAAAATGCAGTTCTCAAGTTTTGCAACATATTTGTGGGTGGTCCATCACAAAAAACACCATTTTTCACACCCGGAAAATGGAAAATGGTTTTTTATTCAATAAAAAGGAAACATTTATCCATCAACATTGCCCGTGCGCCCAAGATGCATGTTTGTGTGAAATATGAGCACATTCCAACAAACATGCCATGGATTTGGCCATAACACTCGTCATTTGGCCTGAAACCCTAGAATCTTCGGAGGAGATAGCTTATTTTTTTGAACACCATTTCAGCCCAACTATCATAGTCCAAGTTTATTATTTTTGGTGGATACTAGGATATATATAATGACACCACGCGAAGGTCTTGCATCATTTTGAGCTTATTTTAATTTTCTGGAATTTTCTAAACCGGTTTTAGGGAAAAGTCAAGACGACGGGCATGACCATTTGTAATTAGGGGATGGATATTGAGAAAATCTTGGTATATCTATGAAGAAATAGGTATGTGTGTACCAAAAAATGGTTTTCTCCAAAAAATCATGAGCAAACTACGATGCACATGTAGTTCAAATTTGACCCATTTCCAACTGAATATGTAGAAACTTGTGTTTTTCAAAAGAGGTGGATGGAAACCTTATTAGAGGCAATAATTTGGTTATTTATGCATATAACATAGTCTAGTATTTTCAAAAAATTCATTTCTCAAGGTTTGCAACATATTTGTGGTTGGTATTTCACAAAAAACTCATTTTTCACACCCGGAAAATGGAAAATGATTTTTTTTGTGCAATGAAAAGGAAAACTTTCTTCGTCAACATTGTCCATGCTTCCAAGATGCACGTTTGTGTAGAATATGGACACATTTTTACAAACTATGTCATTGATGTGGCCATAACACCCGTTATTTGGCCTGAAAGCCAAGAATCTTTGTAGAAGACATCTCATTTGCTTGGTGGGTGACCCTATACTACACACCCAACTGTACAAACCTAGGTCTATATTTGTGTTTGTAATACCATTTTGCTCCACTTTGCCATATTTTGACTCATTCCAACATGCTTTGGTCATTTGGTGGCCAAGTTTGGCATGTTTTCTCCATAAACCCTAGTTTCGATACCTAATTTGGTTGTCTGACGATATACCATACACTAAACACCCCACTTAGTATAGTCCTATACATCATAGAAAATATTATATGGATATCATATTTGAAGTTCTCTCATTTTTCTAATTGATTTAGACATATTATTTGTCAAATTTTGATTTATAGATTTGTAGATATAAATTATTCAATATTAAATGGAAAAAGACAAAAATATTAATTATTATTGGAATTTAAGATTTATTTGAATTCAAGATTATTTATTAGTTATTATTTTGTATTTAAATAATTTTTTGGATTCACAAAATAAAGGAGTGTGACATGATGGTATAAGGGTTAACATGACTAATTGGATATTATAGTCAGCAAAACATCTGTTGTTTCTAGACAGCTCACAAGGAAGGAACTAAGAATTTAAGCGTGTTGGGGCGAGAGTAGTCTGAGGATGGGTGACCGAACGGGAATTGTTGGTAGAATCGAGGTTATCTTATTAAGAATGATGAGAGAAAATATAAATATGTGTATAGTGCGGTTAATAGGTTAAAGAATTCAAATAAAAAATTTGAAAAAAAATTCCTAAACTTTTTTTTTCTAAAAAAATTCAGATTATCTATACGCCGACAGGCCCGAGGCTACGCCGACAGGGCAAAACATCGACGGTGCATACGCCGACGGCCCACGTCGGCCTATCGCTATGCCGACGGATCCCAGCTTTCCCGGACGGCAAGGGGGTCGTCGGTGTATCATGTATTTTGTGTTGTGCGACCTGGATGCGGCCTCGCTGGTTTGCCACTCTTGGTACCGCGCCGAGGCACGAACTTGGCTGTCAACTGCTACGCCGTCTCGCCGGGGTGCACCAGGTTGCAGAAGCTTGAGGTCAGAGATAGCCTTTACGGTGATAGGGAATGAATTCTTGCAGGATTATCATGAGGTAGCTCAGCATATGCCTAAGTTGGTGGTTGAAATAATTGGGGAGGATGAATACAAAGCTTGGTGATAAGTTGTACCTCTACCGATCAGTAGCAGGGCCAAGGATTGATGCACCTAAATTTGTGAAAAAATTGCAGTCATCTTTTATTTTGTTGGAGTTGGGCTATTCATCTGATTGTGCTTGTGTTGTTTTTTACCGAGCTAGTTAACTAGTGTAGTCCTGATTAAGTTAACTTGAACTAGGTGATGGGGTTTTTTAGCCTTCAGATGCTTTTCATGATTTTGCAGGGAACAACAACATATCATTGTTGCTTTCTTGACAAAGTGTATTTACTAAAGCATCTATGTAACTTGCTATTTGTGCACCTTTGCCGTCCGGTGATGTTGCAGAGCTGAAGGCAAGTAACTCTTATCCAAATCTTTCAGCTAACGCCCAGTAATTTATCTGGAGTTGTTCCACCATTTTAGTACTTCAGAAAATATGGCCGTGATGTACATTGTGAGCAATCAACAACGGGTGATATGGCTGATGTTTAATAACAATTACTCCATTTAAGTTCTTTTTTAGTGCATCAGAAAATTTATTATTTTTTGTGGATACTAGGATATATATAATGGCACCACGCGAAGGTCTTGCATCATTTTGAGCTTATTTTATTTTTCTGGGAAAATTTCAAGACGACGGGCATGACCATTTGTAGTTAGGGGATGAATATTGAGAAACTCTTGGTATATCTATGACGAAATAGTTATGTGTGTACCTAAAAATGGTTTTTCCAAAAATCATGAGCAAACTATGATGCACACGTAGTTCAAATTTGACCCGTTTCCAACTAAATATGCAGAAACTTATGTTTTTAAAAGAGGTGGATGGAAACCTTTTCAGAGGCAACAATTTGGTTATTTATGCATATAACATAGTCTAGTATTTTTTAAAAAAAAACCATTTTTCAAGTTTTGCAACATATTTGTGGTTGGTACTTCACAAAAAACTCATTTTTCACACCCAGAAAATGGAAAATGATTTTTTTGTGCAATAAAAAGGAAAACTTTCTTCGTCAACATTGTCCATGCTTCCAAGATGCATGTTTGTGTAGAATATGGACACATTTTGACAAAATATCTCATTGATGTGGCCATAACACCCGTTATTTGGCCTGAAAGCCAAGAATCTTCGTAGAAGACAACTCATTTGCTTGGTGGGTGAGCCTATACTACACACCCAACTACACAAACCTAGGTCTATATTTGTTTGTAATACCATTTTGCTCCACTTTGCCATATTTTGACTCATTCCAACATGCTTTGGTCATTTGGTGGCCAAGTTTGGCATGTTTTCTCCATAAACCCTAGTTTTGATACCTAATTTGATTGTCCGACGATATACCATACACTAAACACCCCACTTAGTAAAGTCCTATACATCATGGAAAATATTATATCGATATCATATTTTAATTTCTCTCATTTTTCTAATTGATTTCGACATATTATTTGTTAAATTTTGATTTATAGATTTGTAGATATAAATTATTCAATATTAAATGGAAAAAGGAAAAATATTAATTATTATTGGAATTCATGATTTATTTGAATTCAAGATTATTTATTAGTTTTTATTTTGTATTTAAATAATTGTTTAGATTCACAAAATAAAGGAGTGTGACATGATGGTATAAGGGTTAACAGGACTAATTGGATATTATTGTTAGCAAAACATCTGTTGTTTCTAGACAGCTCATAGGGAAGGAATTAAGAAGTTAAGCGTGCTCGGACAAGAGTAGTCTGAGGATGGGTGATCGAACAGGAATTGTTAGTAGAATCGAGGTTATCTAATTAAGAATGATGAGAGAAAATATAAATATGTGTATAGTGTTGTTAACAGGTTAAAGAATTCAAATAAAAAATTTGAAAAAAAATAAATCTTTTTCCTAAATTTTTTTCCCTAGAAAAAATTCAGATTATCTATACTTCGATGGTTTTTCTATGCCGACGGGCCCGAGGATACGCCGACAGGGCAAAACGTCGACGGGGCATACGCCGACGACCCACGTCGGCCTATCGCTATGCCGACGGGGTCCCAGCTTTCCCCGACGATAAGGGGGTCGTCGGTGTATCATGTATTTCGTGTTGTGCGACCTGAATGCGGCCTTGCTGGTTTTCCACTCTTGGTACCGCGCCGAGGCACGAACTTGGCCGTCAACTGCTACGCCGTCTCGCTGGGGTGCGCCTGGTTGCAGAAGCTTGAGGTCAGAGATAGCCTTTACGGTGATAGGGAATGAATTCTTGCAGGATTATCATGAGATAGCTCAGCATATGCCTAAGTTGGTGGTTGAAATAATTGAGGAGGATGAATACAAAGCTTGGTGATAAGTTGTACCTCTACCGATCAGTAGCAGGGCCAAGGAGTGATGCACCTAAATTTGTGAAAAAATTGCAGTCATCTTTTATTTTGTTGGAGTTGGGCTATTCATCTGATTGTGCTTGTGTTGTTTTTTACCGAGATAGTTAACTGGTGTAGTCGTGATCAAGTTAACTTGAACTAGGTGATGAGGTTTTTTAGCCTTCGGATGGTTTTCATGATTTTGCAGGGAACAACAACATATCATTGTTGCTTTCTTGACAAAGTGTATTTACCGAAGCATCTATGTAACTTGCTATTTGTGCACCTTTGCCGTCCGGTGATGTTGCAGAGCTGAAGGCAAGTAATTCTTATCCAAATCTTTCAGCTAACACCCAGTAATTTCTCTGGAGTTGTTCCACCATTTTTAGTACTTCAGAAAATATGGCCGTGATGTACATTATGAGCAATCGACAACGGGTGATATGGCTGATGTTTAATAAGAATTACTTCATTTAAGTTCGTTTTTAGTGCTTCAGAAAATTTGGTCCTGATGCACATTGTTGGCAATCAGGAACGGGTGATACGGCTGATGTTTAATAACAATTACTTCTTGTAAGTTCCAGTTTTGCCATGGTTTCAGGATTGAATGGGAGAGAAAATAGACCGATATTTTCTATACTTTCCCACATATATTTTCGGTTGAGAATTATGAGGCTCAAGTATTCAACATGTATCATTTTCTCGTCTATGTAGATAAATCATTTGATGAGTTACTAAGAACCTTTTAGGTTATTTGTATATCTTGCGCATGCATTAATAGGAATTGCCATATGGAGTATCATTTCTCATATGTTTGAATCATGCTTGATTAGTTTTCCATTCTGAAAAACCTTGCATCAATAAACTGAACCAGAGAAACATTATATGGCAAACAAACTAGCATACATACCATATTAGTTCCAAGCAAATTTTACGGTCCATTTGTGTGGACAATGTTTGATTATAAGTGCCAATCTTTAAACTTTTATCTATTTGTACACTTTTGTATTGGTGAACACCAAACTTAGATATTTGAGTCGGTAGTAATACGGTCAAATCTCACGAAACTGTCCATTACAATTTGTGCAGGTCATACATGGAAAGAAAGCCTGTCGTGTCCAGTATTAAACATTGGTATTCCATGAAGCCACAATCATAATATCTGTTATGTTTGAGGAATCTGGATATAGTTCTTCTATGACAGATGCCACTCCTAAAGATTGGTGCTAACAACCAAGTCGATAACAAGTGTATCTAATACATTAATTCTCTATTGGCCAGAACCAAATCAATAACTAGATGATCAAGGGAAGCATATTATTCTAAACATAGAGTACAAACTAACTGCGTCAAGTGGCTGATCAGATGGTGCATCATTTTTATTTTTTGTAGTACATGGTTGCAAGCGCAATTTATGTCCGTAGTTATTAGGCACATAAGAGATTTCACTATGATGTTTTTGACGGTTGTAAATATGTATTTTAAGCACATGTTAAACTTTTAAACCACCGTAAATGAATTTTTGTGGATGAATTTAATTTGGGGTCCTTTTAAATGAAACTTTTTTTCGAGGGTACGCAATTGCGTACCTGAGCTTTATAGAAGATGAGTACAAGAAATTGACAGTCCGTTGCGCACAACACTATCAAGAACACAACACTCCATACCGGTAAGTCCGAGGACAACCTCCACACATTACAAACAAGAACAAGTAAAGACCTATCCAAACAAAGAGCAAGGTCGCGTCTTAACTGATGCCGCCGCCTCCAAGAAGAACAGCTCCATCTTGACTCACCTTGTCGACGCACCATCCTAAAGGAGAAGGATGGTGGGACTTGGACCGTGTTGAGAAAAGGCTCCGTCTTGAACACACAAGCTAAGGTGTGCATAGTGCCCCTTCTTGTCAACCTTGGATAGAAGTGGGCACCGGTGGAAAACAACATAAGACCTCCAAGCCTTGTCTCCAAACGCAATGCACTCATCATAGGGATGATGTCGACATCGCGTCGGTCCAACTCTGAACCTAGCATTTCGACCCGAGACATCTTCCAGACCAGCGCGAGAGGCGAGGGATGCGTCAACTCACCTCGGCGACACCTCAAAGAAGGGGACAACACCCACAGGCGTCGCTGTCGCTGGTGGTGCAGATCGTGCACTCGTTGGGAGACCCCATGAGGAGGGTGTGATGAGCACAACGGTAGGAGTTTTCCCCTTAGTTAAGAACCAAGGTTATCAATCCAGTAGGAGAAAGAGGACCTTCGGAAGGTTGATGCCAATGACGGTGGTGATGGCGCTTCACCGGTGTCAGCAACAACGTGGAACCTACACACAACACAACAAAAATACTCTGTCCCAACGGTACAGTGAGGTTGTCAATCTCACCGGTCTTGCTGAAAACAAAGATTAGACGTATAGTGTGGAAAACAGTGTATGCTTGCAGTAAGTATATAAAGCAGGAAATTGTTGTGGTTTGTTTAACAGTGTGGAAAATGGACCGGGGTTCATAGGTTCACTAGTGGTGTCTCTCCATAAAGATAACATGCTGGGTGAACAAATTACAGCTGGGCAATTGACAAATAGAGGTTGCACCGTAGTGCAAATTATAACATGATGACTAATATGATATTTAGTGCGGGCATTACAACAAAATACATAGACAGAAATCCATTTGCATCTATGACTAATAATCCACCCTGAGGTTATCATCTGAACCCCCTTAGGTATTAAGTTGCAAGAAACAGATAACTGCATTAAACAATGTGTGTAATGTAAGCAATGCTTGTGCACGCGGGCACTCACACCGCTTTTTTCTCCCTAGTGGCAACAACACATCCTCCCCCGTCACGTTTCTGTCACCCGAGCACAGGCGAAAAGGAGGCATGAAACCACTATCTAGCATAAATACTCCCTCTTGGAGTCACTAGCAAATACTTGGCCAGAGCAACCACAAGCAACGGAAAACATGCAAAATCAAAAATAACATATGCAATAGAGACTATAATCAACTTGGCATAAGTTCAATATTCATCGGATCCCAGCAAACACAACATATAGAAATACATAAGATCAATCTCGATAATGATAGGCAGCTCACGAGATCTAAACATGGTGGCATATGAGGAGAATACAACCATCTAGCTACTGCTATGGACCCGTAGTCCAGGGATGAACTACTCACGCATCACCCCAGAGGCAGGCATGGTGATGTAGAAGCCTCCAGTGATTATTTCCTCTACGGCAGGGTGCCGGGAGACAGCTCCAGAACCCCCTTGATCTAGGCTTGACGACGACAGCAGCTACGGAACTTTTCAGGGATTTTTTATCTGGTATTTAGGGTTTTCCATTCGGGGGGTATAAATAGGCGAAAGGGCAAAGGCGGTGGAGGCCAGGGGCCCCACACCTATAGCTGGCGCGACTAGGGGGAGGCCGCGCCACCCTATGGTGTGGCCCCCTGGTGCCCATCTTCGACTCACCTTCGGTGTTCTGGATGCTTCCGGGGAAATTAGGCACTTTGGGCTTTGTGGGGTCCAATTCCGAGAATGTTTCGAGAACAACTTTTCTAAAACCAAAAACAGCAGAAAACAGGGAACTGGCACTTGGCATCTTGTTAATAGGTTAGTCCCGGAAAACGTATAAAAATGCTATAAATCTGGGAGAAAACATGTAGCAATTGGCATAATATGATCATGGAGCATCATAAATTATAGATACATTGAAGACGTATCAAGCATCCCCAAGCTTAGTTCCTACTCGTCCTCGAGTAGGTAAACGATAAAACAATAATTTCTGAGGTGACATGCTACTATCATAAACTTGATCATTAAAATGTAAAAGCATATGTACGCTGAGATCATAGAACTTCAAACAGAAACATGATAATAGAACTTTAATAAGAAATCATAGCAATCACTTTGCATCATGAAGAGTATCTTAATAAAGGATCATGGATAATAATGCAAAGAAAGATAAACGTTTGTTTTAGTTATAGGGAAAGCATGGCAAAGTGGCATTTCGCTAGTCCTTAAGAGTGGGACAAAACATAAATGCCAGGACACTTTCAAAGTTCATGAGGAAGACTAGAACAAATAATTTAAGAACAAATAATATCACATCATGAAGTAATTATTGATGTTTATGGGACAAATGCACATGGAACTCATAATGGAAAAAATGCTCTCTCAACTGTGCATAAAGTTAGAATATGGAGACTCAACATAAAAGTAAAAGAAAGGCCCTTCGCAGAGGGAAGAAGGGATCACTCATGTGCTAGAGATTTTTCTTTTATTAAACAAAGGTATTAAAAGTTTGACACCGTGGAGTGTCTATTTTTTTAGGAGAGGTGTCTGCTTATGTCAACGAATGGTAAACAGTCAATACAATACGTCACAAGCCAACTCGATTCACAAGAGCGGCTCCCATGGTGAAGGAAGCAACTGGTGTGGAAGGTCATCCGTCTTTCTCTTTTGTTTACACAATTATGCTTTGACTGATAAATCAGGAACAAAAATAGTGAATATAATTTGTTTGTATTAATTTGGGGCTGGGCACTCCGCTGCCAGCTCTTCTATCATTTGGATAAGCGGATGAAGACACTAGTCCAGGGTGTGAAATCCAATCAACAAGTGAGATAAATATTATCTATTCACGTCCTCATGAGCAAAAACAAGAACAGAAAACAACAAATTTTTTGAAGGTTTTAAAGGTAACACATGAGCAATTTACTTGGAGTGGCAGTGAAATACCACATGTAGGTAGGTATGGTGTACACAATGGGAAAACTTTGGTTTAAGGAGTTTGGATGCACGAGTAGAATTCCATACTCAGTACAAGTGGAGGTTAGCAAAAGACTGGGAGCGACAAATCAAGAGAGCATAAGAGCCATAATCATGCACATCGACATAAGCATCATTAATTAAAGCATAAGCGCTATCACAAGTTCAAAAACTAAGTGGTCATGGAGGATATTCGTGACTTCTTTGTAGTCATAAACATGGTGTGAGTATGCGCCAAGTCAACCAACTAAAACATTCGATAGAGAATACCATATATTGATGCTTTACTATGACAAGAACAACTCATGAATCTTTCAAGACATATTAAACGCTCTCAACTGTTTAAGGCTATTCATACTACTCAACAACCACAAGGCTTTAAAAACAAAAAAACATTTTAGCATGGCATGAAAAAGTTCTACCTACAGTCTATACAAGCTTCTACTAGCACTGTTATAAATTCTACATCAAGCAGCATTTTTCTTTTTCCAACAAGCACCATACAAGATATGTTTTAACAAAAAATACTCTTTATTATACAGCAAGCAAACATGAGAGTACTCATATAATACTACTAAAACTAACATCTCTGATAAGAGATGCATGCAAAACATGAGCTAAATAAATGCAGCAGCCAGACAGAGACTAAGAATACAACGTATTCTCATGAAAAAGCGGAGCGTGTCACTCTCCAATAAAAGAATGCTGGGTTCCAACCAATCTTATTGTAAAACCAAACTGAAATTAAAAATAAAAGACGCTCCAAGTAAAGCACATAAGGTGTGACCGAATAAAAATATAGTTTCACTAGAAGTGACCTAATAATTTGTTGATGAAGAAGGGGATGCCTTGGGCATCCCCAAGCTTAGACGCTTGAGATGTACCACCGGGGAATCCCCAAGCTTAAGATTTTCACTCTTCTTGATCACATCATATCATCCTCTTCTCTTGACCCTTGAAAACTTCCTTCACACCAAAATTCTCACCATCTTCATTAGCAACATTAGTGCAATCGAAATAATAAATTCACATGGTTCAGTTTCAACACAAGACTAGCACTCAAAAACACATTAGATAATGTCACAACTTCTTTCAAAACTCTTTTTCTCAAAAGAACACCAAAATAAAGAGATTAAGATGCAAATGCAATTATTGGCATAAATCAAAATAGAACAACAGGTAAAGATCGATTTGTTCGAAAATCTTCTGTTGCTCAAAACAAAAAGTGTTAAACTAAGAAAAGTTGCGTATATATCCCAGGAGTAAGCACAAAAAGCTCAGGTCATGTCTAATTTTCTGTGATTTTATACGTAATTAACAGTGGACAGAAGAAATCTATTTCCTGCGCAGAAATCCGAAATATAGTCTCAACTTTCCACTAGAGGCTTTACTTGGCTCAACAAAAACACAAAAGAAAAGATACATCGGGGTTGCGAAGAAAATAGAAAACACCCAGGTGCAAAGCACACAAAAGAAAACAAAGGAAAACTGAATTAAAACAGAGAAATAAATAGGGTTATCTCCCGGTAGCGCTTTTCTTTAACGCCTTTCAGCTAGGCCTAAAGAGCAACTCAAGTATTTTCAAGTGAAGAAGCATCAAAATTAAGCTTATAAATCTCCTCAACAATGAATGGTATTTCATCTATAGAAGTTTTAGATGTCCCTTTATCAACACTTTTAGGCACACTACTTTCATCAAATGGGTTTGCAGGAACGATCCAATCAAAATTCTTGTCTAGAGTTTCATGCATTCACACCAATTTAAATGGTATTGGTATTTTAATTTCTTTATCGTTGGATTTACCCTGTGTGCTATTACATCTACACATGAGCCGGACATCTCAAATCGATTAAAAAGTTTTCTAGCCTCAATAGCAACATCATCAAATACTTTAAACAAAGTTTCTAGGATAAACTCTCTTTTTTCGCTATCCTTAATGTTATCAAGGTTGAGGAACATTTGTTCTATTATGGGATTAAGGTTAACAAACCTTTCTTCCAGCATACGAACTAGAGATGCTGCAGCAGTTTCATAATATGGAGCAAGTTCAGCTAAGGATCTATCCTCAAATTTTTCGTGCTTACTAACATAATTAAAGAATTATCCAATATTATCTTTCCCAATTATATCACCGCTACCTATTGGTATGTATTTCAAGGTTAACTTGGGTAGAATCATGTTTAGAGATTAAACTAAGAGTAGAAAAGCAAAAATAACAGCAAGCAAATAAATAACAATTATAAAGTAAACTAATTTTTTGTGTTTTTAATATAGAGAAGAAAAACAAGAAAAAAAATAAAAACAAGATAGTAAACAAAATAAAGAGGTTGAGAGTGAGAGACTCCCCTTGCCAGAAGACTTCTTTCTTCCCGGCAACGACGCCAGAAAAAGTCCTTGATGGTGCAGATCATGCACTCGTTGGGAGACCCCAAGAGGAGGGTGTGATGAGCACAACGGTAGGAGTTTTCCCCTTAGTTAAGAACCAAGGTTATCAATCCAGTAGGAGAAATAGGACCTTCGGAAGGTTGACGCCACTGACGGTGGTGATGGCGCTTCACCGGTGTCAGCAACAACGTGGAACCTTCACACAACACAACCAAAATATTTAGTCCCAACGGTACAGTGAGGTTTTCAATCTCACCGGTCTTGCTGAAAACAAAGATTAGACGTATAGTGTGGCAAACAGTGTATGCTTGCAGTAAGTAAATAAAGCAGAAAATTGTTGTGGTTTGTTTACCAGTGTGGAAAATGGACCGGGGTTCATAGGTTCACTAGTGGTGTCTCTCCATAAAGATAACATGCTGGGTGAGCAAATTACAGTTGGGAAATTGACAAATAGAGATTGCACCATAGTGCACATTATAACATGATGACTACTATGATATTTAGTGCGGGCATTACAAAAAAATACATAGACCGAAATCCATCTGCATCTATAACTAATAATCCACCCTCGGGTTATCATCTGAACCCCCTTAGGTATTAAGTTGCAAGCAATAGATAACTGCATTAAACAATGTGTGTAATGTAAGAAATGCTTGTGCACGTGGGCACTCACACCCTTTTTTCTCCCTAGTGGCAACAACACATCCTCCCCCGTCAGGTTTCTGTCACTCGAGCACAGGCGAAAAGGAGGCATGTACCCACTATCTAGCATAAATACTCCCTCTTGGAGTCACTAGCAACTACTTGGCTAACCGCTAGCAAAAAGCATGCAATCACAAAAACATAAAAATAGATAATCAACTTGCATAAGTTCAATATTCATCGGATCCCAGCAAACACAGCATATAGAATTACATAAGATCAATCTCGATCATGATAGGCAGCTCACGAGATCTAAACATGGAGGCATATAAGGAGAAGACAACCATCTAGCTACTTCTATGGACCCGTAGTCCAGGGATGAACTACTCACGCATCACTCCGGAGGCAGGCATGGTGATGTAGAAGCCTCTGGTGATGATTTCCTCTCCGGCAGGGTGCCGGGAGACACCTCCAGAACCCCCTGGTCTAGGATTGACGATGATGGCGGCTGCAGAACTTTTCGGGGGATTTTTGATCAGGTGTTTACGGTTTTCCACCCGGTGGGAATAAATAGGAGAAAGGGCAAAGGAGGTGGAGGCCAGGGGGCCCTACACCTATAGCTGGCGTGACCGGGGAGGCCGCGCCACCCTATGGTGTGGCCCCCTGGTGCCCATCTTCGACTCTCCTTCGTTGTTGTGGATACTTCCGGGAAAATAGGCACTTCGGGCTTTGCGGGGTCGAATTCCGAGAATGTTTCCAGAACAACTTTTCTGAAACCAAAAACAACAGAAAATAGGGAACTGACACTTGGCATCTTGTTAATAGGTTTGTCCCGGAAAACGTATAAAAATGCTATAAATAAGGTAGAAAACATGTAGCAATTGGCATAATATGATCACGGAGCATCAGAAATTATAGATACATTGGAGACGTATCAGTCGCCGTCACCGGATGAAGCCAGGCAGGACTTTCGACTAAATTGTTGCGCACCTCCCGCACTTCCCACTAGACTGGGGCCAATTTCCATGTTGATCACGCCGCCGCTGCAATATTCACCATCTTAGCCGTAGATACTGACAAGCCTCACGCCGAGGGCACACATCCTCCCGGAACCCCACCTTTCTTCCACCTCCAACCTGGACGGTATTGCCGCGTCCACCTATGGCACGGACTAGGGCGCCAACGACAGGCGGCCGTGGCACCTAGCCGGGACCACCCGGCTGCCTCTCAAGCCCATCGAGGAGGATCATTCGTTGAAGAAGGACCTACAGGCCGCGGCCAAGGCGTGCTCGGAGGCGACGAGGGACATAGAGCTTGTCGTATAGGCTTGCTCCGTGGTGAATGAGCTGATGGTGGTAAGATTCCTTCTTGGGTTTGGCCTTGCGGTAAGTAGCCGGAAGATCCTGACTTTTTCCTTTTTGCTCACAGGATGCGAGCCATAGCGATGCCCGGGTCAAGGCGGCCAACGTCAAGATGTTGAGTAAGGGATTCCTTTTCTTTTGCGCCAGGTATCTTGCAGTGCTGCGGCCGGTTGCTCGGAGCTGCTTATTGCTATGTGACAGAGTAGATCCATGACCTCAAGGAGGCATCCAAGAACGTGATTCTCGTGTCCTTGATGGCCCAGAAACTGGATGAGCGGGATCAGGCGCATGCCGAGGCCACCCGGGACCTCCGCTGCCGAGCCGAGCAGTCGGATACGCACAAGGAGGAGGCGGAACGGCTGGCCACCGAGCTGAAGACCGCGACGGATGGCCATGCCACGCCCTTGGGCAACCAACGAGCCGCCTTCCGGCTTATGGAGGCTGAACTGGAGGTCACGAAGAAGGCCAAGGAGGAGGCGGCGGGCCACCTTCAGGAGCAGCTCGACCTCATAAGCAGCGCCGCCATCGGTATGTGATCCTTCTTTCACCGGCTGGTTTGGCTGGGGATTTTGTCTCCTGACCCTTGTTTCTGAATGATGGCGGGCTGGGAGCCCACCGCGGAAGACCAGATTACCGCGTAGTATCTCAACTACTCAGGTCTACCCAGCCACAATGTTGATATAACATTATGCTCCCATTAATATTGACATAACAAATATTCATGACTAGGAAAACATGGTCATCTAATATTAACGAGTTTGTCTGTGAGACATGACAAAGGGTTAAAACAGCGTGTTTATGTTTCTACACGTGCGTATGGGTTTTCCTCGGAATCTCATATTCACTGACTTATAGGATAAAACATAATATATTAATCATGAAACTTATGTATTTTATTATCTCTTGGGCATACATCCAACAGATTCGTCTTAGACGGTGTTAGTCTAGGACTCCAGGATTAGATCGGTTCGGATTTTCTTTGTAAGATGGGGCACGACACCTTTATAAGTCGGCCCGTGTAAGCCTTCGGGATAAGGTCTCAAACTTTCTAGGAATCTCTCATTGTAAGTTGACACACCATATTTACCTTATGATGAGTTATAGCAGCATGTAGAATCTGACCAACGTTGCGTGATACGAAGCTAGGTAAATAAGTGCAATCCTTTCACCGAAGCCTTCTCCCTTTGTACCCATCTTCTACACGTTTGACATGAAACCCATGTATATATCTGCATGCGGTAGCAACATCACTACAAATGCCGATGGACTGGATGTACAAAATGTGTCGTTTTCGTGATTCACAGGAATCTATTGACCATTTTTTTTGTCCCTTGTCCTTTTGCAAAATCAGTTTGGAGGGTTGCTATTTTATTTTTAATATTACCCACCTACGTACATGTCACCAATATGTTTAGTAATTTGGAAAATAGGATTGATAAGAAAATAAGAGCTCGAATTCGTGTGAGAGTTTGAGCTTTAGTTGGGCAATTTGGAAGTGCCAAAACAATATAGTTTTTAATAAGACTATTGGTCTAATTTTGTGTAGGCTACATTCAGAGGTATCTATTGGTTTCACTTGTGGTTTTACCTTTTCATGCAGACCAGCATGGACAAACAAATATTGCATGCTGTCGGTTGATAGAGGTCGTACGCAGGGGCGGAGTTGGCCCCAGGCAACTAGCGCCATGGCCCGGGGCGCAGCAAAAAATTCAGCCTATTATTTAAGAAATTTTTTTTTGGCCCGGGTCGCAGCTTATGTTTGGCCCAACTGGAGGCTGCACCTGGGCTTCGCTGGGAAGCACGGTGCACGGAAACTGTCGCTCGATCTCGATTCGAATCGCTTGACTGCTCCTCCTCAGGCTGCTCATAGTGGGGAGTAACTAAGAGTAGTAACATGATGTTGTTACTACTCTATGTTACTACCTCCATAGTGGGGAGTAACATACATGTGGTGTCATGCAAACAAGTATTTATTAGGTTATAGACACATGATGCATTGAAATACGTGCTGTGATGGTAACTAGCTATGTTATCACCACCATCTCTCTCCACATTAATTACTTGCCACGCCAGATTTTTTGCCTACGTGGCGTTGATGTTACTACTTAGTTACTCCCCACTATGACTAGTCTCACAGCCGTATCGTGCATCCTCAGGGACAGAGCGCCGCCGCCGCTCGCCCACTCCCCGACCCAGCCACCCAAGCAACCAGGGCGCCGCCCACTCCCCAACCCTGGCCTGCCCCGACCTCTCCTCCGGTTGCTGGCCCGCCCGTCAACGCCCTGGCGCCCTCGGCAGTCGGCGACGCGGCGGCAGCAGCAGCTTCAGTGTCCACCTCCCGCGCCGCCCGAGTTGCCCAGCCCGTCAGCTGCACAACCGCCTCCCATCACCGGCATCGGTGTCCCTGCGCCCAGGCGTCCGACGCTGTCCCTGCGCGGCTGCGTCCCTTCGCGGTTGCGCCCAGGCGTCCCATTTAGAGAGCCGGCCTTCCTCTGCTCCAAGTCCAAACAGCCAGGGGGCTAGACACTAGCAGATTAGCAGAATAACATGTAATGTTTCTATTAAATTTCCAGACAGCTAGTTAGTAGCAGACTGAACATTTGAACTAATTGTTGTTTTCATCTGTTTGTAACCAGTTTTTAGGAACAAAATATGAAGATATTTTTTCCATTGATCTCAAGAGATCGAACAATAGAGATGTGGACCAGACCGAAGAAGCTCTTCAAGCTGAAGAAGCCATCCGAACTGAATCAGCCCCCAAAAGTGGACCTTCAATTTCAACGGAAGAAAGTAACAACCTTGCAGATCGTGTTGCCAATGTCAATGCTCGTCTCGGACTCGGTATGGATGTTATTGTTTCGGATCCCGGTATTAGGACACCTATTGAGGATTTGGATCCAAACATTGCAGATGTTGTTAGAAGGGAATATCTTAATTTGGGTCCATGCCAACCTTATGGTCACAAATATAAGAGGACACCATTTGGAAAATCCGCTAGATTTAGAAGTTTTCATGATTTTTGGTTCACAAATCATGGTGATTGGTTGGAGTATAGTGTTTCTAAAGATGCAACATTTTGTTTTTTCTTTCTTTTTAAGCAAACTAAAGCACACAATTTCGGCATTGAATCATTCACAAACAAGGGTTTTAAAAATTGGAAAGAGGGTCCTCGTGTTCTTGATGTTCATGTTGGCAAACCTGATAGCGCTCACAATAAATCTAGACAACGTTATGAGGCATACAAAAACAAAAGGCAATATGTGACACATGTGATTGATCGTGTTAGCATAAAGGACCAAGAAGTGTACAAAGCTCAGATGATCATTATTTTAGGTGTTATCAGATTTCTTATGTTGCAAGCACTTGCATTTCGTGGTCATGATGACACTTCGAGCTCAAAGAGTAAGGGTAACTTTTTGGAGATGATGAGTTGGTACAAGGAAAAGGATCCAAATGCTAGGACTTTGCTTGATAGTGCCGGTGGGAATCATTTGATGACATCTCATGAGATACAAGTGGAATTGTGTCGAGCTTGTGCGGAGGAGACCACCCGATCCATTATCGCGGATATTGGAGATAGGAAATTTTCTTTACTTGTTGATGAGTCCAGAGATGGATCTATAAAGGAGCAAATGGCTATGATTTTGAGGTTAGTAGTTTGTTTGTTGTTTTATCGTTTAAATGTTATTTAATTGTTTCTTTACTAATGTTTCTTTATCTTATGTAGGTTTGTTGACAAGCAAGGTTATGTGATTGAGAGATTTATTGGGATTAAGCATGTACCTGACAAGAGAGCAGCTTCACTAAAGGAAGCTTTGGATGGTATGTTTCTTAAACATGGCTTGTCAATGTCTAAATTGAGAAGCCAAGGCTATGATGGGGCATCTATGAGAGGTCAATTTCGTGGGTTGCAAAATTTGATATTGGATGAAAATCCATATGCATTTTACATTCATTGCTTTGCCCATCAGTTACAGTTAGTAGTAGTAGTTGTTGCCATGTGTTGTTCTTCTATATTGGATTTCTTCAACTTCACCACTTTAATTGTCAACACTGTCATTCTTTCAATGCTTCTTGTAAAAGACATGATGAAGTAGCCTAACATCATCATGACACTATGGTGAGCCAATTGGAGTCCGGGGAAATTTTTTCAGGAAGAGGGAAAAACCAAGAAACCAACCTTGTAAAACCCGGGGATACACGGTGGGGTGCTCACCATAAAACTTTATGTAGATTCATTATGATGTGGGAGTCTGTTCTTCATGTGTTAGAGAATGTTCATGATGATGCAGAAAATTTGACACAAAGAACCACAGCCGGTGGCTTGATTTCTCAGATGGAGAGCTTTGAATTTGTTTTCATATTGCATCTTATGATCAAACTATTCGGCAAGACTAATGAGTTATCACAATGTTTGCAAAAGAAAGATCAAAACATTGTTCGTGCAGTAAGTTTGATTGGCATAACATTGCAACAACTTCAAGATATAAGAGAAAATGGTTGGGATGCACTCTTGACAGAGACAATTGGATTTTGTATCAAACATAAGATTGTGGTGCCAAACATGGATGATACAATACCTGCTCGAGGTCGCTCAAGGGGCCATGGTAGTACAATGGTAACTTACTATCACCGCTTTAGATATGAAATATTCAATGTTGTGCATGATCAGATTATCGTTGAGCTAAATAACCGCTTTGCTGAAAAATCTACTCAATTGTTGAGGTGCATTGCTTGTTTCGGTCCAAAGAACTCGTTTACTAATTTTGATGAAGACAAACTTGTTGAACTTGCTGAGATGTATGCTACTGACTTCTCCATATATGAGATTTCGTTTGTTCTTAGAAACCAACTTGAGACATTCATTGCTGATGTGAGAGCTGATTTAGACTTTTTGAGTTCTCATGACCTTGGTAATCTTGCTGTGAAGATGGTTCAAACGGATAGACACACAGTTTTTCCTTTGGTATATCGCCTCATTGAGTTAGCAATGATCTTACCGGTTGCAACGACATCTGTGGAGAGAGTATTCTCAGCCATGAACATCATCAAGACAGATTTGAGAAATAGAATGGGTGAAGATTTGGATGAATTATAACATGGTGTGCTATATTGAGCGGGATGTTTTCCAAACTATCAATGATGATGATATTTTGTATCGCTTTCAAGCATATAAGTCACGCAAAGGCATTCTACCTCGTCATTTTGGTAAGTTCTTATATTTGTATCCATGATTACCTATTTTACTTCATGTATGTGCCTTTACTTACGACATGTAATTCTTGTTTTTTAAGATAGTGGTCCTTCTCCCATTGATGAGGTCATAGAAGGCTCGAATGAACTAAACCAATAATTTGGTACTATCTTTTGTATACTGGTACTATTATTTTTAGTTTTTGACATCGCTTATGCACTTCCCTAGACCGATTGCAATTGTATTTGGAAGCCGTATATTTATCCTTGCAATCATTGCAAATTTTTGTGTCATTGGAAGATCTTTTTTCGAAGTTTTTTTGAGCCAAGAGTTTGGCCCGGGGCGTGACTAAATGCTGGCTCCGCCACTGGTCGCACTACAAGAAAGATGACATTTAGTCATCAAGAAATTGCCACCAAGCAGTTTGGTAGCTATATGTATACCATTTATCACCAATAACCTAATAATTTGGTTACTATTGCTTCACTGAACCTTTAGTCACCAAGGGTTGGTAACTAAAGATTGTTATTTAGTAACCAACAAACGCAATGTTGGTTTCTAAATATATTCAGACACCAGATTTTAGCAACCACGAAGAAATCGAGAATATGGGTGACAATAAATAATTAGCAACCAATAGTTGATCTATAGTAACCAAGTACCTTGTTGACTAAAGTTCTATTCTCTAGTAGTGTCGTACGGGTTATCTAGCGGCAGCCTTTTAGATTACGAAATGCTTAAAAGCACTATCTATGCTTTGTTTCGCTAGCTGATTCATGTTGCCACTATGGACGATCCATGATTTGTAAACTTTGAATCTGAAAAATTTCAATAAATGAGGAATGTGTGGATTGTTTTGGTGCAGAGGGATGGGCTATACTCTCTATTTCGGAAGAAAAAGAAATCGGTAATATTGTTTCGATGGTCTTTTACTCATTTGTGCATTCAGGCACTTTATCGCTTGCCGCTGCGAAGCCGTGTAATGTTCTACTCTGGTCTCCAAATGTTGATCGTCCACGTTCTAATAAAAAGGTAAAACGAAGGGCACCACTAATTTATGGCCCAGTAAGTAGTGGCTTTAACTTATAGCGTTGGGTAGATGTTGTTTATATCCTATTCGTTTGCGAGTAATATTAGGCGGTTAATTCATTTTATCTTTAGCATCTATCCACCAAATAGTATGGCGAACATGTTTGGTGGATGGTTAAAGGGAGTTGATTCTAAAACTGAGGCACATATTTGGATAGGCGTGTCAGCGGTCCTATGGACGATATGGAATTGCCGTAATGATGTTGTGTTTAAGAAAAAAACCTATTGCTCATTTCATGTAGGTTATCAACAAGGTGGTTTATTCTATGCAAATGTGGTCCTTCCTGCTGCCTGTCGATCAGCGAGGACTTATTGATATAGGATGTGCTCGAATGACGGCGGTCGTTCGGGCTATTTTCAGCCGGTTGGGTGGCTTAACCCTCGACGCCTTAATGCGTAGTGCTGTAATTTTTGTGTGGTGGATCTTTGTAGCCACTTTAAGTGACCCATGATTTGTTTGGGCTGTTATATCGTACTTTTCTATTCTTAAGATGAAACCGGTTGTGTGCATCATTTTGATGCGCCTAAGAGTTTCCATTTTAAAAAAAAAAGGAAAAAAAAATCTCGCTTGCCGCTGCGAAGCTGTGTAATGTTCTACTCTGGTCTCCAAATGTTGATCGTCGGCATCGCTAATTTCTGGCCCAGTAAGTAGTGGCTTTAACTTATAGCGTTGGGTAGATGCTGGTTTCAATCAAGGCAAATCCATGTAACCTATGGCGTGGTTTCAAAGCATAGAACCTACAACTGGCCGGGTTTCAATCAAGGCAAATCCATGTAACCTATGGCGTGGTTTCAAGGCATAGAACCTACTACTACGTTGTTTCAATCAAGGCAAATCGATGTAACCTATGGCGTGGTTTCCAAGCATAGAACCTATATGGCGTGGTTTCAAAGCATAGAAGGTTTCAATCAAGGCAAAGCATCGAATCTATGGCGCGTGGTTACAATCCAAGCATCGAACCTTCTCGTTTGTGAGAATATATATACTAGAGAGAGAGGAGCTGGGGCTCATCTCTTTTCCCAGCATTACACCAAGCATTCGCAGAAACAGCGATACCAAATCCACCTACACATCGGAGAGGAGCGCCATGGAGGTGGCTGGAATGGCGGCAGGCAAGACCGCCCTCAACTTCCTACTAAGCGGGGCCAAGGCTTCTATAGAGGTGGACATCACGTCGAAGCAGGATGTAGGGCGGGATCTGCCTTACCTCAAAGATGAGCTCGCAGCGATGCAGTCGTTCCTGAGAGCCGCCGATGATGCGCGGAACAAGAATAAGGTAGACCCGACTTTGGTGACGAGAGTCCGTATTCTTGCCTACGAAGTGGATGACTGCATCCAAGACGCCGCTGTTCATTTGGAGAAACCCTCTCGGTGGCACCTCCCACACACTATGCGAGAGCGCCAACGTATCGCCGAGGAGATGAAGAAGCTGAGGGCCAAGATTAAGGATATGATCGAGAGAAGCTCGCGCTACCGAATTGCTCAAGACCCCAACTCCGAATCTGCAACCACATCAGCCACTACTAGAGCAAGGCATAATCCTGCTGCCACTGCCAGTGATAAACCTGATGTGAATCGGATGGTCCAACTACTGATAACCAGTGAAGACAGCGACCTCAAAGTGATCGCAGTGTGGGGAACAAGTGATAATCTAGAGCAGACCTCCATCGTCAGGGCGGCCTATGAGAATCCTGCTGTCATAGACAAGTTTCCATGCCGGGCATGGGTCAGGGTGATGCAGCCTTTCGATCCAGTAGAATTTGTCAAGAGTTTAGTCAGGCAGTTCCGCGGAGCTGTGGGGGTTGACGCTCTGCTGGAGGCAGAGAAGACGACACTACAGCTGGCTCAAGAGTTCAACCAACACGTGAGTGAGAAAGGTTACCTGATTGTGCTTAATGACTTGAGCACCATTGAAGAGTGGGATCGAATCAAAACATGCTTCCCCAATAACAAGAAAGAGAGCCGGATCATAGTGTCCACCAAGCAACCAGAAGTTGCAAGCTTAATCGTGGGATATGAGAGTGCTGAACTGAAGCTTAAGGAATTAGCTGATGATCAGATTCTATATGCTTTCCATGACAAGGTAATATTAAAAAACTTTTCCTATTTGACAGCCAAATATTTTTCCTTTTGTCACTTTTTTTTTGCTAATTCCTTATGTGGCACAAATTATAACCCATTTACTCTAGTATTTACATGTCAAAATTTACTAGCCCGCTAACAATGTGCTCCACTACATGTATATACATAAATTACATGTATATGTACATTCTAAATTACACATATATACATTGTAAATTACATGTAAAAATTGAATTTTATGAAATACGAAACAATTGAATGTCCATGTGGGTATAGCACATGCCAAGTGTTATGGTTAATGGACATTAATCTGCTTTAGTCATATTTATGATAAGTTGACATATGTATTATAGAAAAATCATTGTACGGATAATTTTGAGCTGACCCGTCTGAAATATATTTAATGTCATTTCAGAACTATACATACAACATAGTAACAAAAACCTCCTCTAACCACTCCTATGTGTACTTCCAAAACATTATTTTCTATGTGGTATTTCAAAAAAACAAAAACTGTTTCCTGCATTTAATCTAAATGTGCATGTTATATAAGATTTCGTAAATATATTCTTACTTAAACTTGGTACTAAATGATGGTCGATATATACTGATTTAGAATTTTCTTGTGCTTCTGGTATGTTTGACTTAATATGCACTAGAGTTTCTTAAAAAGCTTGCACAATAATAATTCATAGGTTTCTCCCATACCTGCAATTAATATTCAACAGTATACTCGTGAATGCTAATACAATTGATCATGTTTTATTATTCAGTTCTATATGCGGGCTTAACATGCTTTGCAAGTGTGCAACTTATATTATACTCCATCCGTTCCAAAATGTAAGCCTTTTTAGCTAACTAGTTTGGTTTGCTAAAAAGGCTTACATTATGGAACGGAGGTTGTACCAAAGTATATGTGTACTCTCCAAAATTCAAATTGAAATGTTAATCAAATGTAAATACAAGTCCAATGCTGAAAAGTCCAAGAAAAACGGTGGTACGCAAATGTATGAAAAATCATAACTTTGTCAAAGACAATAATCTGAATTCCACACCCTTTAATTTCAGGACAAAATTCCAGGATGAACGGTTTACGCCTTGATTGGTTAGTTCTATAACTGAATTCGAGTTACCGTCTTGCAAAAAAACTACATGGAAGCGTGTGTGCACAAACATTCAATTTCGTAGCGTATTGTCATAAAGAAAAATAATTTACCGACATCTAGGGAACTGCTAGATTTTTGTTTTGGAATCAGCACAACCCATTGTATCAGTAAAAAATAAGTTACATTGTGCATGCTGTGGCGTGAGTGGACTTGGTGTGTCTTTGCTGTGTTCTCAAAGGAATTTTTTGACAAGTCCGCTTTGTGTTTGTTCTTTATTTCATGCCCAGTTCAAAATTAACACTGTGTCGATTTATAAAAAGATATTTGCTCTACTTATGTAACTAAATTGAGCTTCATTCTAACACACGTTAATTTTGCATACATGGTCATGTGTTTGCTGCTCTCACATGATCTCAAAACTTCCTGTCACAATTTTTCTGCTAGCATCCCTTTAAATATTTAAATTGACAAGCTGAAATCTGTAGTAACGAAAAGTATTTCCAGAATACTATAATAGAAACATGTGATCGAAGTTATATCTTCCAGACCACATAAAGTTTTAAAACATCAATTGTAAGGGAGTAGGAAGGTTTAAACTGGAGGGAGTAGAACCTAAGCTAGGGTGGGTATGCTGCAACAAGAGCGTCATAAGATTGACTGAAAATATTCTAGAGTGAAAAAGGTGCTATGTAAGTTTTGTTCACTAATAAGGGCTGTGCTTGGGTGCCTCCCCATCAATACATAAAATGGCAGCATCATCTTTTATTAAATTAATTACTACTAATTAGTTGTTAATCATATTAGACTTCGTTGGCCTTCCGAAGCCCATACACAATGACCATACGTCAGTATGTATACTAGCTAGAAGCTTGCTCGATAACTCTCGTCCGTTGTACAAAGAGATAACCGTGCAGTTCTACTATAGGAAAATGTCACAAAGATAAGAGTATTTTCATTCCGTAGGAAAATCGTATCAATACAACACTCAATTAGTTTGTAATGACTATTTAATAGTTTATCAACGATCATAAGACTCTTAGTTACAAAGGGTACGGAGAGATCCCAGCCTTTGATGTATTTAAGTTTGGATAGGGGGGACATGGAAGCAGAACACCAATAAATAAGTAACTTATGGTAACAGACGGGGTCTCCTCACGTCCCTCGCGTCGCCTAACCTAGGAGGCTCGATGGAGGCCGCCGCCGCCGGCCCTAGCCCCCCTCCAACCCGTCCCCCTCCTCCTCCTCGGCGCCCAATACCTCGCCGGGCTAAGCCTGAGCGGCGCCCGTGACAGTGGCAGTGGGACATCTCCCTGCGCGCTGGTGGAGATCCGAGGTGAAGGAAGATAGGAGGGGTGGCGATGGAGGCGGTGCGCGATGTTTGGTCGTTGTGTGCAGGTCCCGGGCGCGGCATCCTGGCAGCGGGGATCCGCGGGTCGAGAGCACGTCGAGGCGCAGATCTGAGGGTGGTGGTTGCGCCCCTCTGTGGGTCTTCTCCGGCACCCTACGGCGCATATCTGGCGACGAGGCCTGGCCTCGCCTGGGCTCACGGCCGGCTCGGCGAGTGCTCAGTTCCAACGGTGGAGGGCCTCTAGGTATGGTTCTACATGCTCGCGACCAACGGAACCTAAAGGCGGTCGATTTGGCGCATATGGCATGGATGGAGGTTGTCTGTTCCCGGGTGAAAACCTTGCTGCCGACCAGTTTTCTCGGAGCCGGTGATATCGTCATCTTGCGTGTCGTCCCCTTCGAGAAGGCATCATCGAGGAAGCCCACACTTCTTCCCGTCATCTCCGGGGGAAACCCCTTATCCGTGGATCAGATGATGGCGGCGCTTCTACATAATTACCCCCTTGGGGGCATCATCCTTGGAGGAGTGCACCAGTCGAGGGGACTAGAGGATGGGTACGTCGTGGATGCAGCACGGTGGCTTACGCGGCAAAGATGACGTCATGTTACCTCAATTCTTCCTGCTACGGGGGGAGCCCTAAACCAGGGCTTCCCGGATTGGATGATGGTGATGCCGCCGGTGTCACTCTCCCTCCTGTGGGCATCATTTTGGAGCAGTAGCTGGAGGGACCTAGAGAGGAAGCGGTGTTTAATCTACTATATCGACGACGGCGGTTCTCGGCGGCATGGTGTCCTGGTGGTTCGGCGTTCGATGTGGGATGATGGACGCGCGCAGGGCGTGGGTGCTGTCTGGTGTCATGGTGGTATCGAAGGCAGGTCTGACATGGAAAATGCGTTGATCCCTTTCCTGAAGGCAGTGAACAGAAGATGGCGACGGCAACTGCTGGAGCGTGTACGTCGGTGTGCACTGCGTGTGCTGGACCGGTTGTGCCCCTTGCTCGTTGTCGGGCGGCTTGGAGTGTCCTTCGGTGTTTAGATGATGCACGCTGGTGGGTTCTCAGGGCATCGGTCCTGTGCTTGGCCACCCCATCATCAGTTTTGTATGTAGTGAGTTGTCGCTAGGGTAGTGACTTCAGGTTTAGCTGATTAATGTTTCTACTTGAAAGACATGGTGAATCATGTTTTATATTTTAATAAAAACCGGCTGTGTGCATTATTTTGATGCAGAGGCTGGGGTTAGAACCTCCATTTCTAAAAAAAAATGTGACTTATAAACTGACGAATAGTACAACTTTTACCGTTCGACTAGAGCATAAGTCAGTTTCATCATACCCCTGTATACCAAACTGGTGGTAACACTCCATTTTATTGCAGCTGGTAAGCATCACGTATGTACCCACGATGTCTTAACCTTAGATCATCCCATATCACCCGTGAATAAATCTAATAAGAATCCAATAGATCTCAATAGACATCGCAAGTCTCACATTTACATTGAACATTACCACATACACATTGAGATATATTCATCCCTGGGATAGAAAAACATGTGTTCCAAAATTAGCATCCACTATCGGAATCGCCATTTAAGTCGAGCACCTCGAATCGTTCAGAAAAGGCCGTAATCCGCTAGGCACAACTCGTGTTAGGGTAGCTCATAGCAACATGAAAAATCAAATTTGAGCCCATGTTTTAGAAAGATTCCCTCCAGTGGCCTAGAAGTGAAGGTTTTGCCCTATGAGTCCAGGATCATCCTGCATGATAGTCATGTTTGTAAACGAAATGTAACCTCACATCTGTATATTGGTTCTTTCCTCCTTGAAACATCTTTTTATACATATATTAAAACCACATGCAAGCGGGGGAGGGTTTCGGACACCTCCCACTTTGTTCCGGGCGAAACCCTAACACATGTGCCTAGCGTCGTCTATCCCTTTGACCGGCTTGAAAAGGGGGTAGACCATCGTACTTTTCTATCTGTTTGTGTTAGCATGGGTCATGGGAACGTGGAAAACAAAATTTGAGCCCATTTTTTTAAAAAGATTTCGTCTGATGGCCTCAAATTGGGAGTTTTGAGCTATAAGTCTTGGAGCTTCCCGCGTGATAGTCATGTCTGTGAATGAAATGCCACCTCAAATTTGTGTATTGGCTCCTTCCACCTTGGAAAACCCTTACGTACATATAGCATGATTGCATTTGATGTAGAGTTTCTCACACCTCCTCACACTGTTTTCGGGCAAAACCTTGACCAGTTGGCCCAGCGTTATGTACACCTTTGACCTACTTTGAAAGGGGATAGACCATGGTGCATTTCTCTTAGTTTGTGTTAGGGTAGATCATAAGAACATGGAAACCGAACTTTGAATCCATGTTTTAGAAAAAGAATTCTCCAGTGTCCTTTCGAACGGGCGGCAAAGAGAGGGGATAAAGGGAATAAAAATAAGGTTCAAAAGCAAACAAAATCAGGGCCTAGGAATAAAAGTACTAAATAAAAAATATTTTTTGAAATTATAAAAATAAAGAAATGTATGTCGAGTGCCTTGCAAAAGTAATATTGTGTGGTTTTTTGAGAGGTTTTGACGTGGCGCTTGGCAAATGGCCACTGATCCGTTAATTCTCTATCAAGGACGGCCGCTGAGGACACGCGGCCGGAGAGTATGTCGAGCGAAGTTTGTTTGCTGAGCACTGTGCTCGGCTTAGGTCCTTGCATGCTGAGTGGTATCTTATGTTGAACATCGTATCTAGAAGACGCTCAGAGCATACAACAATATATTATTTTCCGAGCACATTTTGTGCCACTAGTATTACGGCATGGTATGTCGAGCGCCCCCCATAAATTGCCTTCGGCATATGACCGTGTTTAGTAGTGATCTGTGTATGGCAAATCTCATGGTCAATATAATACATCCATACCATAACCATATATTGCATTAACTAACGAATTTCTCTATGCAAAAAAAAACTAATGAATTTCTAGGAATCTGGTAAGTTGCGAACATTTAATTATATTGACTTGTTCACGTTGTTGACATCATATTCCGATGCAAACTGAAGAGATCAATGTATCCTTAAAGTCCTAGCCTTGTGTGCTCCATAATCAATATTGATGATTGTATCATCATCCTTGTTAGTTTTACCCACCAACTCTATCTAGATCATGCTATGACTGTGTGTTTGAATTCGGAAGCTCATCATCACCGTCGTGACATTTCGGTCACACCGTACATGACAACTTTCGAATTAGTTTGGCTGGTACTGCGCACCAAAATGTTATAATGATGACGTAGTGAAATGGGTGTGGCCTTGATATTCCATGTTTGTACATAAACGCAAAATCTACCCAGTTTTGGTGATGATAGTGAGTATATCATCTTCGTTTTTATTTTAGCATTAAAATGGCATAAAAGTTCGAAAATATGTTGGTCAACTCTTTGAAGCATCATGAAGATGACGTGTTGTGCATCAAGGAGGAGCCGACACGACGTAGGCGCTGGCGGGATGAAGACGTGGCAGGAGGTGGAGAGGCAGGTGCAGCTCAAGGATTTGAATGGTAGAGGATATACTTAAGGCATGACCCTGTAACCCGGGAATCAGTTTTCAGTACAGAACCGACTCCGAGATTCCAAATTCAGAGCCGGTCTGCTTATAAACCGACTGAGCTCTCAGTGGATTCATAGGTTTACTTAGAGAAACTCAATGTGGGCTTATATTAGTACAGCCTGTTGTTTTCTTTTGGATATTCTTTTCAGTTTATAACCGCCTAGCCAACGTATTCTCCTCGGTTAATTTCTAGTCAAAACCGAGTCAAATAACTAACTCGGTCTAGTGGTCTACTTTGCACTAGCGCATGAAAACTAATTGGGCTGGGAAATACGGTGTGTCCTAAATACTAAATGGAAAATCTTGAGAAAACTAATTTGCACTTTTTTCTCCTGATTTTTAAATATTTGGTCCCCAAGCCATCTTCTGTCTCCTCCAATTTTTTTCCAGGACATGGCAGCACCTAATCATTAATTACTTGCTTGTGTTTAGGTTTACAAATGGAAGGATGGAAACCATCGTGGTTCTTTGGTGACAGATTTTACTATGCAAGCATCCGGGAAATCTTATCTTGTTGGGCGAACGCAGGAGAAATATGACATCATCAACTTAATTAAAACTGAAAATAGTGAGCAAGTGATCTGGGTGTGGGGTTCCCGTGGTCTCGGAAAAACCACACTAGTTAGAGATATCTATGACAGCCAAGAGCTCAGTGGCACGTTCGAGACGCGTGCTTATGTCACAGTCTTACATCCCTTCATTCCCAAGGAGCTCTTTGTGAGCTTAGTTATGCAACTAGAGGCAGGGTTAACTTATGAAGATAAGAAAATGGTGGGTTTGTCTCGCTGGAGAAGGCAAAAGTTATTTCTGAGGATGGATATCAAAGAGTTGGCCGACAAGTTGAATATGCTACTACAGAGCAAGAGGTTTTTGATCGTTCTTGATGGTGTGTTATCTATTGAGGATTGGAAAAGAATCATAGTCACGACGAGGGATGAGCACATTGCTACTACAGAGCAAGAGGCAAAAATACATTTTCAAGGAAGTTCAGGCAAAATCATAGTCACGGCGAGGGATGAGCACATTGCTGAGCATTGTTCAGAGAAAAATCAAAGCACATACGAGCTCCGCGGATTAAATCGCCAGGAGGGGCGTGACCTCTTCATGACAAAGGTACCGAAAAAGTACTGTGGCGCTCCATTTGTTTCGTTGATATTACGTGCATGGTTCTACTTACCCTTGCTTTCAAAAGGAATATTTTCTGTCATTCATTGCTGAGGACATACTAAATGCTCATATATACTATGGCTTAAGTTCCTACCGTGCTCTCAAGTGAACGGAGAATACTATTGCAAAAGAGAAAAGGTACTAGAGAATACCAAACATTGGCAAAAAAAAAGTAAATTTAATAGTGAATTAAGATAATATTTCTATATCATGTCTATATTTTTGAATGCAGATCCCGCAAAATCATGGAGAAATAAATTGAGAAATTACTTTTACAACGAATAGTTTTTTTTAGACAAAAGGGTTTCCCCCCATTTCATTAACATAACCAAACCATAGCTACGAAGTCTCCTCTTACAATGCTGAAGTCACAACTAGAATCCTCATGTTTTACCCAACCACTACGGGACTGTCTCTACACGCCGACGGCCTGACCCAGTCGGCGTATAGACCTTCCCCGTTGGCGTAGGGATAGGACTATGGTGTCCGTTGGCGTATGCCTCGTCGGCGTAAACTGGGCTATGCCGACGGGGAAGCCGTCGACGTATAGGTAGGACAATTTTTTTTTAAAATATCAAATTTTGTTTTCGCATTTTTTTTATTTTTTTTGCAATTTTTTATTTCACTTGTTTAACCTCTTAATCACACTATAGACACATTTATCTTTATCCCTATTTTTCTTATTTTAATCTAAATTACTTGCTTCTACTAACACTTACCGATCGGTCACCAATTCTCAGATTGAGTTGCCTAGAAACAACGGATATTTTGCTCACAATAGTATCCAATCAATCATGTTAACCATTGGACCATCATGTCACAATCTTTTATTTTGTGAATTCAAAACAATTATTTAAATAAAAAATAATAACTAATAATAATCTTGAATTCAAAAAATCGTGAATTTAAATAATAATTAACAATTTTTACTTTTCTCTTTAATATTAAATAATTCATATGTATAAATCCGTAAATCAAAATTTGAAAAATAATATGTCTATATCGATTAAAAAATGAGAGAAATTCAAATATGACATCCATATAATATTTTTCATCATGTATAGAATTTTACTAAGTGAGATATTTAGTGTATGGGCTATGGTCACCCAACCAAATTAGGTGTCAAAACTAGAGTTCGTGGAGAAAACAGGCTAAACTTGGGGACCAAATTAGCAAATCATGTTGGAATATACCAAGATATTGAAAAGTGGAGCACAATTGTATTGCAAACAAACATATACCTAGGTTTGTGAAGTTGCAAACAAACAAACAAAAATTCCTTTTCATTGTAAAAAATCCATTTTCCATTTTTCGAGTGCAAAAAATGGGTTTTTTTGTAGGACCAACCACAAATAACCAAATTTTTTTCCTATAAAAAGGTTTCCATCCACCTCTTTTGAAAAACACAAGTTTCTGCCGATTGAGCTAGAAACGGGTCAAATTTGAACTATAGCTGCCTCATAGTTTGTTCATGATATTTGACAAAATTAATGTTTAGGTATACAACTACGTATTTCATCAAAGATACACCAGAAGTTTATCAATATTCAACCCCTAGCTACAAACGGTCATGCCCGCCGTCTTGACTTTTCTCTTAAACCGGCTTAGAAAATCCAATAAAAACCTAAATTATGCAAAACCTTCGTGTGGTGTCATTATATATGTCCTAGTATCCATCGAAAATAATAATCTTGGAATACGACAGTTGTGTTGAAAATGTTCACAAAAATGAGCTATCTCTTCCGAACATTCTAGGTTTTCGAGCCAAATGACGGGTGTGCTATGGCCAAATTCATGGCATAGTTTGTTTAAATGTGCCCATATTCCACAGAAACATGCATATTGGAAGGACGTACAATGTTGACGGAGGAATTTTCCTTTTCATTGAATAAAAACTATTTTCCATTTTCCAAGTGTCAAAATGGATTTTTTTAAAGAACCTACCACAAATATGTTGCAAAACTCGGGAGATGCATTTTTTGAAAATACTAGACCATGTTAGATGAAAAAATAACGAATGTGTTTTCTATGAAAAGGTTTCCATCCACCACTTTTAAAAACAAAAGTATCTGTCGATTGAGCTTGAAACGGGTCAAATTTGAACTATAGGTGCCTCATAGTTTGCTCATGATTTTTGATAAAAAACATAACTACCTATTTGATCGGACATACACCAAGAGTTTATCTATATTCAACACCTAGCTACGAACGGTCATGCCCGTCGTCTTGATTTTTTCCTCAATTCGGCTTAGAAAATTCCTGAAAATTCAAATAAACCCAAAATGATGCAAGACCTTCGAGTGGTGTCATTATATATTTCCTTGTATCCATCGAAAATAATAAACTTGGAATACGACTGTTTTGTTCAAAATGTATTCACAAAAATGAATTATCTCCTCCGAACATTCTAGGTCTTCAGGCCAAATGACGGGTGTCATGGCCAAATCCATGGCATAGTTTGTTTAAATGTTCCCATATTCCACACAAACATGCATCTTGGAAGGACTTGGAAGGACGGAAAATGTTGACCGAGGAAGATTTCCTTTTCCCTGAATAAAAAAGCCATTTTCCATTTTCCGAGTGTCAAAAAATGTTTTTTTTAAGAACCTACCACAAATATGTTGCAAAACTTGGGAGACACATTTTTTGAAAATACTAGAGCATGTTATATGCACAAATAACCAATTTGTTTCCTAAAGGTTTCCCACCCACCTCTTTTAAAAAACACAAGTTTCTACCGATTGAGCTTCAAACAGGTCAAATTTGAACTACAAGTGCCTCATAGTTTGCTCATGCTTTTTGACAAAAATCATTTTTAGGTATACAACTTCCTATTTGATCAGACGTGCACCAAGAGTTTATCAATAATCAACATCTAGCTACGAACGGTCATGCCCGTCGTCTTGATTTTTCCCTCAAATCAGCTTAGAAAACATTTTCCATTTTATGAGTTTCAAAAATGGTTTTTTTTTAAGAACCTACCAAAAATATGTTGCAAAACTTGGGAGATGCATTTTTTGAAAATACAAGACCATATTATATGCACAGATAACCAATTTGTTTTCCTATGAAAAGGTTTCCATCCAGCTCTTTAGGAAAACACAAGTTTCTTCCGATTCTGCTCGAAACAGGTCAAATTTGAAGTACACGTGCCTCATAGTTTTCTCATGATTTTTAGAAATAAAATTTAGTTATGCAAAAAACTATTTCATCGGAGATACACCAAGAGTTTATCAATATTAAACCCCTAGCTACGAACAGTCATGACCGCGTCTTGACTTTTCCATGAAACCGACTTAGAATTTTTTTTAGAAAATTAAAAAAAAACCCAAAATGATACAAGACCTTCACCTGGTGTTATTCTATATGCCCTAGTATCCACCAAAAAAAATTGGAATACGAAAGTTGTGTTGAAAATGTGTTCACAAAAATGAGCTATCTCCTCCGAACATTCTAGGGTTTCGGACCAAATGACGGGTGTTATGGCCAAATTCATAGCATAGTTAGTTTAAATGTTCCCATATTCCACACAAACATGCATCTTGGAAGCATGGACAATATTGACGGAGGAAGTTTTCCTTTTCATTCAATAAAAACCCATTTTCCATTTTCCGAGTGTCAAAAATGGGTTTTTTATGAAGACGCTACCACAAATATGTTGCAAAACTTCGGAGATGCATTTTTTTGAAAATACTAGACCATGTTATATGCACAAATAACCAATTTGTTTCCTATGAAAATATTTCCATCCACCTCTTTTGAAAAAATACAAGTTTCTGCCGATTGAGCTGGAAACGGGTCAAATTTGAACTACATGTGCCTCGTAGTTTGCTCATGATTTTCAGAAAAAAATAATTTTTAGTTACACAACTAACTATTTCATCAAAGATATACAGAGAGTTTCTAAATATTCAACCCCTATCCCTGCTAAAGAAAAACCCAGCTTATAGGTCTACACCCGGTAATTGTTAACTCTTTCTTGTTTATTCTGTTCTTGCTCATGATTTTTTTGAAGAATATAGCTACAACAATATGCATGATGATGTAGATATGTTTCTCCTTTTCGAAACGAGCTAAAGAATTTCGAAATCCGAGTTTGAATGCAATAATTATGCTCAAAATGGTGAGTAAGTTAAAAAAAAACTAGGATATGCCGACGGTTACCGTTGACGTAGCAAAAAAAAAGGCCGACGGGGTTGCCGTCGACGTGGCCTATTTTTTTTTTAATTTTGGGTTAGTGTGTTGGGGTCTACACCGTCGGCGTATACCTTGGTCATCGGCGTATTGACGCTGTCCTGTAGTGAACAGAGAGAGTACACACAAAAATTGGGCGACAACAAAATTTCTAGGAGAGCAGTTGTTGGTAACAAAGCAGCAGACAACCAGCATAAGAGCAATTTTTCGCACTTCCACTCCACATAATCACCCTCATGCTTGTGTTTCCCTTTACCTTTTGGGGTTGTTGATTTTATTTCTCATTTTTCTTAAGTGTCGCATTCTTGGAATCCATGCATGGCGACACTGAAAACCTCCATCACCACCCGCTCCAGAAGTAAGTGCAGAAAATGATTTCCTTTTTCCTTTGCGCCCTGCCTCACCTTCAAGAACTCCACCCGTGAATCGAATAGAAAATTCCAGAAATAAACAACAAGACTCATCAGGACATTTGCCTTAACAGAGTCAAAATTTCTAGCCATGCAAATACTCCAAGGCACCACAACAATACACACTGCTAATAGACTTATTTTCTTTTTCTTCTAACTTTTTTAACACACGCATACACATTGATTAAATGATGAGAATTGGCAGTCAACGCCAAAATCACAACTGACCACTCCAAATGTACCTAACCAGGGGCACAAGAAGAAGAAGTGATAGACCGATTCATTTTTTACCACAAAAACAAACATTTGGCTTCACGTCTTCCCCATTGGTGTAGCCAAACTTCTCTGGTTAGAATGTTTTTCTTGAGCACCAACCAGATGAATGTATTTGACTCTGAAAGCAATGTTAATTTCCTAGATAAATATTTAGGGAATAGTTCTACAATACTGTATTCCAGAGTAGAAATATTTGACAAAAAAGTAGCCAGAGTTTTAAATAAAAATTGGAACCAAATGCATGTAATAGACTGTGCCAATTTATAAGGGACGTGTATTTTCTTTTTTCTTTTTTTCCTTTTTAACGATGAAAACTCCCTCATCAACAACCATAGGTCGAAACACCATAGGTCTATCTCGGAATTGTCATCTCCAATGGTTGCCACACACCTATGGTTGCCGCATATATACCGATGATGTTGAATCCAACTATAGGTCGATCTTGCAATTTTCATCCCCAAAGCTGAGCTTCCTGTTACAGTATATGTGGATTGCACTAGTCTTTCCATCAGTTCGGACTTTTGGGATAGTATGCTAGTGCATGAAGCTTAACATGGTATCAGAGCCAAGGTTCTCGAGTTCGAGTCCTAGCTTCTGCTTTTTATTTAAAAATATATTCATAGCCCCCATTTGTTTCCACGTATACGTCTCTTGATCCATACCTCCGAGTCATTGTATCGACCCTTGAGTCATACCTCTGAGTACACGTATTGGCCGAGGCGTATACCTCTGAGACTTGCGCGCCGTCGCTCTCTTCCGGTTACGCGTGTTGGCCTCTCTGAGTCACACGCGAGAGGGGGTGTTACGGTATATGTGGATTGCGCTAGCCCTTCCATCAGTTCGCACTTTTGGTATAGTTGGCTAGTGCATGAAGCTTGACATGGCATCAGAGCCTAGGTCTCGAGTTCGTGTTCTAGCTTCTGCGCTTTATTTAAAAATATATTTGTAGCCCCTCGCTGTGTCCACGTATACGTCTCTTGAGTCATACCTCTGAGTGCATGTATAGGCCTCTTGAGTCATACCTCTGAGTCCACGTATGGGCCGAGGCGTATACCTCTGAGACTTGCGCCATCGCTCTCTTCCGGTTGCACGTGTTGGCCTCTCCGAGTCACACGTGAGAGGGGGTATTACAGTATATGTGAGTTGCACTAGCCTTTCCATCAGTTCGGAGTTTTGCGATAGTTGGCTAGTGCATGAAGCTTAACACTTCTATCCACCACCTTCGGTAAGGGAACGATGTGTTGGAAAAACCGGGCACACCGATTATCCTTTCATGAAGATTAACACACTCTTAACATGATCTAAAAAATACGCAACGGAATAAATTTAAAATTCAGCAGACATAAATAGACATCGGATACTGTTGGAGGAGATACTGTAAGACAGAGACATGACATACAACCTCCCCTCCGGTCACTATGGCACCACCTTCGATCCAGTCGCAACAGACATAAATTGAGACCTCCGCTAAAGTTGCCACATAGCACCTGCCAGTAGGCATAACTTGACACCTCCGGAGGAGACACCATGTGTAGCACCCGCCTAGCCAGACTGAATATGGTCTAGAAGTGGATGGGGCATCGCATCCGCATATTGCCGCCAGGCTCGTAAAGGCTATCACCGTCTCGTGACCTAGCCGCCGCATCGTTGGTCACCTGTATTTCTGGACAGAGTGACTTAATCTTCATGGACGGACCGGTGTTTGTGGGATGAAACTTAACAGATGAAATTTTTAACATGGAGTCACTTCTTAGTGTGTTTTTTCTTGAAAAGCAAGTAAACTAGAAACATTATCATGCTTCATTCAAATTATAGAGTATGAAATAACAACTTTTTAATGATTTCAGGTATTTGGCAAATCTGTAAATCTTGATAAGGAATATCCCGAGTTAGCTGAAGAAGCAAATTTGATGGTAGAAAGATGCGATGGAGTTCCGCTTGATATAGAGGCCTTCGGTGTTTTCTTGGCCAACCAACCGAAAACAACGTTAGAGTGGAGAAAACTAAATGAACATGTGGATGCCGAGTTGAAGAGGAATCGAAAGTTTGAGACCATAATGCCTAGTAAAAATTATGATGGTTTACCCTATCATCTCAAATCTTGTATCTCGTATCTTCCCATCTTTCCGAAAGGCTACGAGGTTCGCCGGAGGCGTTTGATACGTCGGTGGACAGCAGAGGGTTACTCACAGGAGGTAGGCCACAGGTCTGCCGATGAAACAGCGGACACGTACTTCATGGATCTCATCAGAAGGAGCATGATCGTACCATGGCAATTATCAGTTGATAGTAGAAAAGGAATCGACTCATGCCAACTGCATGGTATTATCTCTGAATTCGCGTTGTCAAAGTTAATGGAGGAAAATCTTGTTTTCAAGCTGGAAGAAGGTTACAGTCGAAATACCCAGGGCAGAGTGCATCATCTTGTTGTAAGCAGCAATTGGAAGGGAGATGAGAGTGAATTTGAGAGAATACTAGTGGGCATGTCCTGCGTTCGGTCAATGACGGTTCTCGGAGAGTGGAGGTCATATTTCAGCCTTGGTTTCGCAAAGATGAGACTGTTGCGAGTTTTGGACCTAGAAGACACCTTAGGTCTAGTAGATCACCACCTTGAGCACATTGGAAAGCTTCTTCATCTGAGATACCTTTCTCTAAGGGGATGTGGTGATATTTATCATCTGCCGGACTCGTTAGGTAAACTGAGGCAGCTCGAGACACTGGATGTTAAAGGGACAAAAATATTCAGGCTTCCAAAGACCATCAGTAAGCTTACGAAGCTACAGCATGTCCTTGCTGGGTACCTAGCAGAGGATGACAACATATATGAGTCCATCTCTGAAGGTTTGCCGAAGCTAGTGAGAAACAAGTTAGGCCTTATGACAGTGGTTTCAGCGGGATTTTGCGTGGCATGCTGCGCACCACACCGTATGAAACAGAAATTGGACATGGATGCAGCAGGAGGGGATTTGTTTTCCTTCTCGCGGAAAACTACAGAGGAAGACAAGTCCAGCGGAAGTGATGTGAACAGGCGTGACGTGTGCACTATGTGCTGCTGCGCTATACTGCCTAGGCTGGCTACGCGCCGCTGTAGCACCGGTGGCGGCGTTGCACTGCCTAGAGGAATCAATACACTGAAGGCCCTGCTCACACTGGGTACAGTCAGAGTCTCAGGACAGGGGAAGACCGCTCTACAAGACATCAAAGGGTTCACCTTGTTGCGCAGGTTAGGAGTGACCGGTATCAATACGAGAAACGGCCCAGAGCTCTGCTCGGCAGTTACTCATCTCAGATGCCTGGAATCGCTGTCAGTGTGTTCGGATGGGGAGCACGGTTTAGTTGGCTGCTTGGATCACATGACCTCGCCTCCGGAAAAGCTGCAGAGCCTCGAGCTGTACGGCAGGTTGGGCCGCTTGCCGGATTGGATACAGGGGGCCGAAAATCTATTGAAGCTGAAGCTGCGGGGTTCCCGGTTAGGCAGGAATTATTACAAAAAGTATGATGCCATGCCGTTTCTTGGGAGGCTACCAAAACTGGCCATTCTGATTATGTTGAAGAACTCGTTCGAGGACACAGGGTTCCAGTTCCAGGCTGGGTCTTTCCCAAATCTATTGCTGCTGCAGCTCCAATCCCTAGATGGGGTCCAAGTGGTGAAGTTTGAGCAAGCGGCGACCCTGCGGCTAGAGGTGCTGAGGTTTGGCTTATCTTCTCACGGGGACTGCCGGTTTTATGGGCTACAACACCCCCCGAGTCTTAGGGAAGTTGCGGTCAGCAATGCAGGGAAGTTGAGCTCAGAAATCGCGCAGGACATGCGGCTGCAGCTTGCCATGAATCAAAATCGGCCAGTTTTGAAGATGGGCTACTGAGCTCCGAGACTCAAGTCGCATCAATCGAAAGCTTTTTTTTCTTGACAGTGTCGCATCAACTTGTAGTTAAATCTGTCTGTAATAATTGACTACGTATTTCCTTGTCTTTATGGCGTCAGGGTGCAGGTGGACGTGGGACGCCCGCGGTGCCGCAAGACCCGCCCCACAAAAAAGTTAAGCGGAAGCCCACGAGCATAAGCAAAAATTAAGTAGGACTTTACGGATTGTCCACTCTACCCAGATGTCCCACATAGACACACGTTTTTTCGATCGATTTTGCTTAAGTACCGAGCTAGGCAGTTGCACGGTGCTTATTATACAGCGTGTATGAAGTTCACTACGGGAGAAAAGGGCGTTGCCGTGTGCCAACTGCACACGGCAAAGACAGGAAAACACACGGCAAAGCCTTTGCCGTGTGCTTTTCATCGTGGCACACGACAAAGGCTACACGGCAACAAAATCTTTGCCGTGTGCATTTTGTCGTGGCACACGGCAAAGAAACCTTGTGGGCCCCACCCCCACTTGGTCACACACGAAACGGGAACGGAAAAAGGCGGATCCCACCTGTCAGTCTTTGTCGTGTGCTAGCACACGGCAAAGACTGACAGGTGGAACCCACCTTTTTCAGCCCACTGTGGGCCACCCATGTCAGCTAGCACACGGCAAAGACTGACGTGTGGGCCCCACGTCCCCTCCCACCATTGTGTCATCCATGTCAATCTTTGCCGTGTGCTTGCAACCCAATACACATCGGTAAAACACAACTCTTTGGAAGATTCACAATATTTCGTCCGATACGGGAGTTTCACCCTATAAGCGCGTGTAAACTCACGAGAGAGAAGTGGATGCCGGTGAAGCGGCCCACACCCCAGAGTGCATTCTTTGCCATCCAAAGCACACAACACATCTATACTAACATGGTATGACACCCCCTAGCTTGTGTTGGGATCCAGAAGCTCCGTAGCCCCCCCTCCGGTAAAACCCTAGACCCGCTGGAGAAATACTTATATGGAAACACGCGGTAACGGCGTCGAAAGGGGGTAGCAATATGGAACTAGTTGTTTGGTTGTGTTAGGGTAGTCCATAGGAACTCAATACACATTGGTAGAACACAACTCTTCGGAAGATTCACGATGTTTCGTTCGATACGGGAGTTTCACCCTATAAACGCGTGTAAACTCACGAGAGAGAAGTGGATGCCGGTGAAGCGGCCCACACCCCGGAGTGCAATCTTTGCCATCCAAAGCACACAACACACCTATAATAACATGGTATGTCACCCCCTAACTTGTGTTGGGATCCAGACGCTCCGTAGCCCCCCTCCGGTGAAACCCTACCTCCGCTGGAGAAATACTGGACTTATACGGAATCACGCGGTAACGGCGTCGAAAGGGGATAGAAATGTCAAACTAGTTACATGCTTGTGTTAGGGTAGGCCATAATAAACAAGGGGATTTATTATAAATTGATAATTAAAATTAAATATTGTAATTATAAATTTAACAAGCTATTTTGGAAGAAAAAATAAAAAAAGTCCTTTACCGTGTGCATGCACACGGCAAAGAAATGACTGTGGGGCCAGAAATGGGGGATTCAATGCCAGTTCTTTGCCGTGTGCATGCACACGGTAAAGGGCATATCTTTGTCGTGTGCATGCACACGGCAAAGAACTGATGAAACAGTTCCGTTGCGCCCGCAACGGAATTGCCACGTGTCGGTTATCTTTGCCGTGCGTAAATCTTTGCCGTGTGCTTTGTTAATTCTTTGCCGTGTGCAAATCTTTGCCGTGTGCCCTTTTCGCAACTAGACCGTGTGCGTTCCTTTACCGTATGCGACACATGACAAAGAGAATTAATGTCGTGTGCCTGATGGAGTGCACAGGGCAAAGATTCTAGCACATGGTAAAGATGTGCTCTCTCATAGTGGTTACAGCTACCTCTTCAATCGATTTTGCTCCAGTAGGTCCGTTTTGCTAATTCTATTTCAAATCGAATGCGTACACGGTACACTACAACTTGTGCTCGGCGAGCGACGACAGCCTAATACAGGCAACCCAGTTATGCCGCCGCGGCACGGCGGCGGCCGGGGAACTTGTGCTCAGACAACCAAGAAGGAATAGGGCGAGGTCTATGCGCGGCCAGCCATGAGAGCGAGGAAGTTTTCTCGGCCTTCCATTGGATTATTCGTTCCTAATAGTTGATTTAAGTGGGTATCCCGCTAATCCCACTTATCCCGCATAATTTGACGTGGGCGTTCGCGGACAGCCCGCATAAGCTATGCGGTAGTTGTGGGACTGAAGCGGGCCTCCCGCGAAGCGTCCCAGTTTTCTGGTGTTTGCTTGCTTCTCAACATTGTAGTTAAATCTTAGTGGTGGTAGGTTTTTGTCCCGTAGTAAGTGTTTCTATTTGAGCACTTAGCAGCGAGTTTCCTACTCACGCGAGGACACTCTCTTTACTGTATCCTCTGTTTGCGGCTTGATGAGACAATGTATCTACGTTAGACAAATTAATGGGAAAGGGGAGTAAGAGCCCGATTGGAAACAAATAAGACATTGACTATGTGTATTTGAGCATAGTGGGCGTGCTACGTTTTATAACGGAATGGACTCGGTACTAGGATTGGTGTTTTGATACCCGAGCACAGATGCTCTAGAATATAGACCATGCAAATCTTGGTGAGATTGTGTACAAGGTCTTTGTCGGGACGTGCTCAGGCAAGTAAAAAACCACTGAGGTACGGTAAATTGTGAGCACGTTTGCGGCGAACACGGATGGATGGTAACGACAAATTTCTGTCCCAGTAGGACATGACGCAAAGAACTCGTTATGTTATGTTGAAGACTTGTTACTACTTATCATGTTATGTTGAAGACTTGTTACTACTTACCATGTTATGTTGAGTAATATTCAATGGTTTGGTATTTAATTTGTGGTGTTACTATTCTACTAGCATCATGTGGGATTCGTACTTCATCCTTATTGGCCTAGAGGAATGCATTGTGTATTTAGTTTCCTTATGGTAGGGTCGCGGGACAGTAAGCTCATTTTGAAGTTGTGATGTGATTTATATTAATTGCTTTCTTATAGTTGCATAATCTTACAAGGGGTATAAAAATGAGTGCACATTTGTCCAAATAAGGATGATGCACTAGCATAGGTTCACCCACACAATCTTATCAAAACAATAAATGTTAATCAGCCCTATGTGACGAAAGTAACTTGGCGATATTCATGTTAGTCATGTGGAACATTTTAATAATCATAATTAACACCACGAGTTTGTCCTTTGTGCTAAAAATTATTGAGCCACTTGCTGCAATTATTCTTGGTTGATTTTATTTACTTGTTCTTAATTAAGTTTTTACTACAAAAATCTCTACAAAATTTTCTTGCATCATTTGAAGTGAAACCTTGCTGAAAACCATTTGTCAACACATTCTACTCCTCGTTGGATTCAACACGCTTATTTATTGAAGGACTACGATAGATATCCTACACTTGTTGGTCATCACATAGCGTGGTGTCTCCCTGTTGCAAACCAGTCTCCTTATCTGGTGCTAACAGCGGTGCACACGGCAACTCCGGCGGAACAGCCGTGCCTTCTTCCCGGCTTCCCCCATGTGACGGTGTTTTCCGATGTGCGGTCGCACCATCAGTTCCTCTGCTGCCGCTGCTCCCACTTCTCCATGCCTTCCCAATGGCAGGGGAACCCTCCTCCCGCCAGCTCCTGAATCCCTCGAATCAAGCGACGTAGTTTTCGGTGGCGTTGTCAAGGTGGCTCATCTCCGTAAGCGCCATGTGACCCCAGCACTGCAATATCAGACTATTAACTCCCTCCCGCTAGGGAGTAGTAGGAGGACACGACTAGCAGGTCCAGGTGTCATCCCTCGGGGAGCCGGTAGTCTTGTTGCAACGGGACTTCATGTCGTTCAAACTGCTCCACTTCGTCCAGGAGGAGGTTGACACCATGGTAAGACTCGCCGCCACCGGAGCCAAAGGTAGAACGGTAGACAGATCCGCCCACCTAATCATACTGCGTCTTTGTTGGAGGCTCAGAGGGTTATAAGCGATAGACAAATAAACGATACACAATTAGAAAAAACCCTTCAATGAGAAGTGTAAAAAAGCATGTGCGCATGTCAGCAAATTTTTATATAATTGGGTAAGGTTATAACGCTAGTGATTTATAACTTGCGACTTATTCAAACCGACGGCTTACAAGCAGTATATGAAGATATGGAAACCTAGGTCAATACTGATACATGTTTACCACGTCTTGTAGGGAAGAATGCACACGACATATCTTGGTGAAATATAATACTTCCTGCGTCCGAAAATAGAAGGCGCACTATACTTATGATGTTCTTTTATGTTTAACTTTGACCATTAATATATAATAAATTATATGTATTGAGAATATCTAAATGATACCGTTTGATTCATTTTATAAAATTCTTTAATTTCATATATCTATCTATTCATTTTATGAACATATATTATAAGGACAAATCATGATCAAAGTTGGACAATCTTGACCAGTGAAATACTTACTTAGTCAAAATAGATACGCACATAATATTTATTTGGTCACAGACGCTAAAACTTTATTAGTTGTCCCGTACGTTACATCCCATGAAATACTTATCTAGTCAAAATACATACGCACGTAATACTTGTGTGGCTGCCACACATAAATATATTATTATACACGTATTCCACATTCAACCACGTGGGCTTCCCAAACCTTGGTTACTCCGGGTGGCTGCATGGCAGCGCTAGTGTTGCCACAGCGCAAAGAGGCACCCTCTTCCGCGATGTGATCCCTGGCGCCTCCTCCATATCCATCACCTCCAACCGCGGAACCGCCCAGTCGAACCGCGCAACAAGGTTTGCGAGCGTGAGCTCCACGAGCACTGGTAGAAAATAGGCCTTCGATACGCCCCCATTAGTCCCCAAAATAATGGACCCGCGACCATAGGGGTCTTTAGTCACGGTTCGGGACGAGACCCGCGACCAATAGTCTGGGCCCAGCGCGCTCGGCCCACAGCTGGCGGAGGGGAGGGGCTTTAGTCCCGGTTGGCCAGACCAACGGGGACTAATAGGTCCTCGGGCCGGCCCCACGGCCTTTAGCCGCGGTTGTCCAGGTGAACCGGGACTAAAGGCCCATCCCTATATATAGGACTCACCTCGCTGCACTTGGCCACATTTGCTCACAATATTCACAAGGGGGTGGTGGGTATGCTTTTGGTTCCTACTATGCACACAAGGTGTTCGATGAAATGCCCCATAGCATGAAACACACTTGAGCGTTTTCATTTATTTTACCTCCGTGATCGCGGTTAGCAACTTGAACCTTTCATGATTTGTATTATTTCCAGCTAGCTAGTTAGTTTAACAGATGCATGATGGTTAATTATATACTTTATATAATAATAATGCAGATGAATCGGCAATGGATGTACGGTAACCGACTCTCCGGTGAGTTCACTACGGGTTTGAAAGATTTCCTCGTAGTGGCAATGCGAACAAACAGCGAGGTTTATTATGTGTCCATGTGCTGAATGTAAGAATGAGAAGGGTCACTCCTCCTCAAGAGTCGTTCACATGCACCTGCTTCGGCACGGTTTCATGCCAAGCTATAATTGTTGGACCAAGCATGGAGAAAGAGGGGTTAGAATGGAAGAAGATGAAGAAGAGGATGATATCGATTTCAACTCATGACCTTTTCGGTGATACTTTCATGGAGGATGATGCTGAAGGTGGGGAAGGGTTTGGTGAAGGTGAAGAAGAGGCACATGATGAGCCCGCTGATGATCTTGGTCGGACCATTGCTGATGCACGGAGACGCTGCGAAACTGACAAGGAGAGGGAGAATTTGATCGCATGTTAGAGGATCACACGAAGTCACTGTACCCAGGATGCGACAATAGTCTGAAAAAGCTGGGCTGCACACTGGATTTGCTGAAATGGAAGGCACGGGAAGGTGTAGCTGACTCATCATTTGAAAATTTGCTGAAATGTTGAAGAATATGTTTCCGAAGAATAACGAGTTGCCCACCAGTACGTACGAAGCAAAGAAGGTTGTGTGCCCTCTAGGTTTAGAGATTCTGAAGATACATGCATGCATTAACGACTGCGTCCTCTACCGCGGTGCATACGAGGATTTGAATGAATGCCCTGTATGCACTGCATTGCGTTATAAGATCAGAGGCGATGACCCTGGTGACGATGTTGAGGGCGAGAAACCCAGGAAGAGGGTTCCCGCCAAGGTGATGTGGTATGCTCCTATAATACCTCGGTTGAAACGCCTGTTCAGGAACAAAGATCATGCCAAGTTGTTGCGATGGCACAAAGAGGACCGTAAGTCCGACGGGGAGTTGAGACACCCCGCTGATGGAACGCAATGGAGAAAGATCGACAGAGAGTTCAAAGATTTTACAGCTGACGCAAGGAACATAAGATTTGGTCTAAGTACTGATGGCATGAATCCTTTTGGCGAGCAGAGCTCCAGCCATAGCACCTGGCCCGTGACTCTATGCATCTACAACCTTCCTCCTTGGTTGTGCATGAAGCGGAAGTTCATTATGATGCCAGTGCTCATCCAAGGTCTGAAGCAACCCGGCAACGACATCGATGTGTACCTAAGGCCATTAGTTGATGAACTTTTACAATTGTGGGGCAAACCTGGTGTACCTGTGTGGGATGAGCACAAAGAAGAGGAATTTAACCTACGAGCGTTGCTTTTTGTAACCATCAACGATTGGCCTGCTCTCAGTAACCTTTCTGGACAGTCAAATAAGGGATACAAAGCATGCACGCACTGCTTACATGAGACTGAAAGTGTATTTTTGGATAACTGTAGGAAGAACGTGTACCTGGGTCATCGTCGATTTCTTCCCCGAAATCATAACGTAAGAAAGAAAGGCAAGCATTTCAACGGCAAGGCAGATCACCGGCCGAAGCCTGCGGAACGTACTGGAGCTGAGATATTTGATATGGTCAAGGATTTAAATGTCATCTTTGGAAAGGGTCCTGGCGGACAATCAGTTCCGCAGGGAGTTGACGGGCACGTACCCATGTGGAAAAAGAAATCGATATTTTGGGAGCTACAGTATTGGAAAGTCCTAGATGTCCGCTCTGCAATCGACGTGATGCATGTTACGAAGAATGTTTGCGTGAACCTGCTAAGCTTCTTGGGCGTGTATGGGAAGACAAAGGATACAAAGGAAGCACGGCGGGATCAACAACTTTTGAAAGACCCAGATGACCGGCATCCGCACTACAACAAATATGATAATTTGTGACGCTTATTCTGTGACGATTAAGTGAAAAAACGTCACATTTTGTGAAAACAAGATCATTCCCTGACGTTTTTTCACTGAATCGTCACAGAATGTGCGTCACAGATTCTCACATCTATTGTAGTGCCGGAATGGTTTCAAGGTCGTGCCAGCTACGCTCTTACGAAAGAAGAGAAGGTCATTTTTTTTGAATGCCTGAGCAGTATGAAGGTCCCGTCTGGCTTCTCGTCGAATATAAAGGGAATAATAAACATGGCGGACAAAAAGTTCCAAAACCTGAAGTCTCACGACTGCCACGTGATTATGACGCAATTGCTTCCGATTGCTTTGAGGGGCCTCCTACAGGAAAATGTTCGAGTAGCCATTGTGAAGCTGTGTGCATTCCTCAATGCAATCTCTCAGAAGGTAATCAGTCCAGAAGATCTACCACGGTTACAGAACGATGTGGTCCAGTGTCTTGTCAGTTTTGAGTTGCTGTTTCCACCATCCTTCTTCGATATTATGACGCACCTCCTGGTCCACCTAGTCGAAGAGATTTCCATTCTCGGTCCTGTATTTCTACACAATATGTTCCCCTTCGAGAGGTTTATGGGAGTATTAAAGAAATATGTTCGTAATCGTGCTAGGCCAGAAGGAAGCATCGTAAAGGGCTATGGAAATGAGGAGGTAATTGAGTTCTGTATTGACTATGTTCCTGACCTTAAGCCGATTGGTATTCCTCAATCGCGGCACGAGGGGAGACTAAGTGGAAGAGGCACGATCGGAAGGAAATCAACGATATGTATGGACGGTCATTCTATGACTGAAGCACACTACACAGTTCTGCAAAATTCGAGCTTGGTGGCTCCGTACTTCGAGCAACACAAGAATATTTACACTCGAACAACCCGGGGAAGCCTGAATCATGGATTAGAAAGGCCCACATGGAGACTTTCGGCAGTTGGTTGCGAAAACATTAATGAATGACAATGATGTTGAAGATCAGCTGTACATGTTGGCCAAGACACCATCTTCGACTATCACGACTTCCAAGGGTACGAGATTAATGGGAATACATTTTACACGATCTCCCAAGATAAAAAAGAGCACCAACCAAAACAGTGGTGTCCGCTTTGATGCAGCAACCGAGATTGGGCAAAAGGTCACGTATTATGGTTACATAGAGGAGATATGGGAACTTGACTACGGACCCTATTTTAAGGTCCCTTTGTTCCGGTGCAAATGGTTCAAGCTAACAGGAGGTGGGGTAAAGGTGGACGAGCAATACGGAATGACAATGGTGGATTTCGACAATCTTGGTTACCTTGACGAACCATTCGTCCTAGCCAAAGATGTCGCTCAGGTTTTCTATTTGAAGGACATGAGTAGCAAACCGAGGAAACGGAAAGATAAGAAAACGATCAGTGCATCATGCGATGATCCAAAGCATCACATTGTTCTTTCAGGGAAAAGAAACATCGTGGGAGTGGAGGACAAGACAGACATGTCAGAAGATTATAATATGTTTGGTGAAATTCCGCCCTTCAAAGTGAACTCTGACCCAAGCATTAAGTTAAATGATGAGGATGCTCCATGGATACGTCCAAATCGTAAGAAAGCGGGACACAAGGGAAGAATTGATGTGTAATAATTTATTGTACCAAACTTTGTTGAATGGATCATGTTTAATGGATCATTTTGAATTATATTATCTCTAATTAATTTATTGTACCAAACTTTTACTAAAAACAGAAAACAGACGCGCTAGCGCGCCGCAGTGTCGCCGGAATGCAAATTCTTTATTAAAAAGAGAAAACAGACGAACACTAGCTACTCCTCGCCGTCGTCGTCGGGGAACTCGTCGGTGACCTCCTCCGGGTCATCATCGTCGCCGAACTCGTCCGTGACCTCCTCGTCGTCGTCGGAGGTGCATGATGGTATGTCCGAGATAGGCCCCCACCTCGGATCGTCGGAGGCCCAGACTTCGCCGGCGCGGTCGGCCCGACGAAGCTCCCTGCAGCGCCCTCGTCCTCGCCTCCCGAGCGGCTAACGCGAGGTGGCGTTCGAGGCGGCGCTCCGCCCGCTGACCGCGCGGGTCTGCCAGAGCTCCTCGTCGGCGCTCTCCTCCCCCGGGTTGTTCCGGTAATACTCGCGGACGACGCGGTCTTCCCTGGCGTCAACTAGGCCCTGAAACGCGCGGTGGCGGAGGTGGAGGTGGTCGGCGGCAGTGATGATCTGCGGCTTCGGCGCCCTGGCCTCCGCTTCCCAGACGGTGTGGCAGTCGTTGAAGTTCATCAGCGACCGCGGGCGGTTGAGGCGCCAGGCCGCCGCGTCCCAGGCGCGGGCTGCCTCCGCCGCCGTCGCAAAGGTGCCGAGGGGGATGCGGTCGTCCCCCCAGCGGATATCTGCGCTGAACATTCCGTTCTGCCGTGCTCGGACGCCGCGGAAGCCGGTGGTGCTGTTCCTCCTCGGAGGCATGGTGGAAGCGCGACGGTGCGTGGAGAGGAGAAGACGCGCTCGAGGCGCGACAGTTTTATACCGCGCCCTCCTGGCCACGCGTCACAAACTACCGCGCCACGCGTCGCAACTCCCGCGCCACGCGTCACAATTCCCGCGCCACGCGCCACCCTAACACAACCAAGCAAATAGTTGCACATTACTACCCGAGCTCAAAGTGAACACTGACCCAAGCATGGATGGATGTGTTAAAGGGGGGGTGTAGAACAAAACAATCGGTATCACCATCATACAGCCCTACCGTGGCTACTCAGTGCAATATGCATACCAAATACACGGTAGGACGTATGATGGCGAATCCGGATGTTTTGTATTTGCTCGATGAACTGACCGGTGTATGAAGGTGGGCTATATATAGGGTCCTCTGGCTCACAAAGTGTTGTGCTAGGGTTTTGATCCAACGGTTAAAAAACCACCTCATCCACGGCTCACAACAACTCGAAAGAAACACACCGTAGCCCTGATCGAACGGCTCACAACAGCTCAAAAGAAACACACCCCGGATCCAACGACTCACAAGCGCTTTAAAGAAAACACGATCCGTGTGATTCTATCTGATTGGTCCAAACGAAACCCTAACCCATTTAGTCCCGGTTGGTGTCCCCAACCGGGACTAAAGGGATGTTTTCTTCTCGCTATATATATGTGCATTGCCACACCATTGGCATAAACACATACAAACTCACCACTCTCTCATGGCTTCTACCGTACCCACTAACATTCAACCAGGCCGAGGCACTTTCCGCCTCGAACTACCCCTGCCCGCCCGGCTACAGTGTTCCCGCCGGTTGGATGCTGAGCGCCGGAGGAGTGCCGGTCCCTCCTCTTCCTCAAGGTGTGGCACGTCGGGCGGCCATCACGAACCATTACTACCACGAGCTCACGCCGGAGCAGCGGAGAGATCCCAGCTGGCATCCCGATAACCAACATACTTGGGATGCCTTCTTCATCAATCGGCATGAGAGGGCGCTCGCCAGGTATGAGGAGGACGGCCTGCCTCCTGGGAACTTTCACGAGGCCGGTCGTCGGCTATGGTGGTCCGGCCGGACTCTACAGAGCGTCATGGACTACATCAGGGCCGGCGATAACCCCCGCCTGCGCTACCGTCAGGCCAGTCCTGGGCTCTGAATTTTCTCATGTCGTAGGCCTAGGCAGGAGTATGACTAGCAGCAGATATCAGATCATGCATGCATCTATGCTCTCCGTTTAGGTTTAGATCCACTCTTGCCATTATGTACTGCCTTTTTTATCTATGGGAATTTTTAAGATTGGAAAAAGAATTAGTTCTATTTTTCTGAATTTTCTGATATATTATTTGTATTTTTAAGATTGGAAAAAGAATTAGTTTTATTTTTCTGAATTTTCTGATATATTATTTGTATTTTTAAGGTTGCACGCATCTATTATTTCTATTCGAATAACCACCTTTAGTCGCGGTTCGTGTCACGAACCGGGACTAAAGGCTCGTTCTGCGCGGGAACGATAAAGCCGCGAAAATTTTCACCATTAGTCCCGGTTCGTGACACCAACCGGGACTAAAGGCCCGCGGAGGGTACCCCGGGACCTTTAGTCCCGGTTCGTGACACCACCCGGGACTAAAGGCTGGAACTATATATGTGCGATGCCTTCCTGCCCCAAAATTTTCTAAGTCACAAACCCTCTTCTTCCCTCGCGCCGGCGCCTGCTCGTCTTTCTGCCCGTCGCCGTCGCCCGCGCAGAGGACCGCGCCGTCTCCATCGCCGTCGCCGTCGCCGTCGTCGAGCCCTTCTCTCCACCGCCTCCACCCTGCTCCGCCCCCGTCCCGTCGCCGTCTCTCCGGTAGGTTCCCCGCGGGCCGTCGCCGTCGCCCTAGATCCAACGCGCGAACGCCATCGAACGGAGACCACGAATCACGCGCGAACGCGCCGCCCTCGAACGGCGACCACGAACTGAGAACGCGCCGCCCTCGCGCTCGCTACCGCGGCCAGATTCGCCGCCGGCGAGACAACAGTGGCCGTGGCCTCGTCCCATCTCCGTCCCCTCCCCCGTGGCGAGCACCACAGTGGCCTCCTCCCCATCTCCGTTCCCTCCCCCGTGGCCGGAATCGTCGGAATCGCCGGAGACCCGAGAGCCTGAACTGCCACCGCCGGCCACCGTGTGACGCCAGGGGTGACGTCATCATGACGTCACCTGGCCACGTGTTGACGAGTTTTTTTTAATGACGTCATCATGACACGTGGGCCCACTGTATATGGAATTACAGAACATAATTAAATCTTCTAAATTAAATAACTTTTAATTTATAATTCCAAAAATTATGGAAAAATATGCAAAATGTTCACAAAAATGTAAGCTATCTGTTTATATCATTATCATTCATGTTTGACAAAGTTTAAAATGAGACCATATTTGAATTTGAGTTAAATTCATTAAAATAATGAAAGTAAGTTTTAATTCAATAAATTCAGAATATTAAGTATAATATACCAAAATGACCAGAAAAGCAAATGCAACCTAGCTATGGGGTTCTCCAAGTCATTTGAGCGACCCTACCAATCTGTTTTCCCTCTTTCTACGACAATATTTGCTAAGTCTCCTATATACTTAATTAATTTTTACTACATGCATGTCTGCAGGAGTGACATATGGCAGACAATAGAGACCTGACGGCGGAACAGGTGGCTGAAGGTTATATATTAGATATCATAGCCGGAGGAGGAACAGACATTGACGATGATGTAATCTCTTCTTATCTGAACCTTGAGGATCAAGAAGGTGAAGGAGGAACAGACATTGTCGATGATCAAGGAGGTGAAGAAGGAACAAACATTGTCGATGATCAAGGAGGTGAAGGAATGGACATTGATGACGGAGGTCAACCGTCGACAAACGACGATCTCCAATTGCAAAGAACAACCACCTCCGGCGGGTATATATTTTAGCCCTCGGTCTTATTTTTAGCCCTCGGTCCAATTGCAAAGACTAACGCGCGACTCTCTTCTTATTTTAGCCCTCGGTCGGATCTAGTATGACAAAGCGTGGCAAATCCAAGGCGATGAAAGATTCCGAAATATATACCATCGAATCAGTCAGTCAAATCGGCAAGCCCCTACAGCACACCACAAAGTTTATCAACCAATGCGGAGTCATTGTTAGAGACATCGTCCCGATCACCGTCCAGGAATGGAAGGAGCCAAAGAAAGCACGTGTTGGTTTCACTTATGTCGACAAGAGAACGAAAAAGATTATGTTTAGAAAGCTTATTGCACATTTCATTCTACCTCCGGAATACAACAAAAAAGATGAATTCGGTCAGGACGTTCCGGGTGGACGTGAGAGGAGGAGGATAGTCAAAGAGTTCGCTCTTCAGAAGATGGCCGAAGCATTCCGGAACTTCAAGAAAAAATTGTTCCGTGAATATGTCAGCCAGGGCAAGACTCCGATTTTCACTGGACAATATGAGAAACTGAGAGATGATTGGACAGAATTTGTGACGCAACATAAATCGGAGCATTTCAAGGAAATGTCGGCAAAAAATAAGGCTAATGCGAAAAAGAAACAGTACCATCATGTTATGGGGCCAGGAGGATACCGCGTTTCGGCGCCTAAGTGGCAGGCAATGGAGGACGGCCTAAGGGCAAGAGGAATCCGTCTAGGTACAGAGGGATGGGACGAAAGAGCCAAAATGTGGTGGTACGGGCATGGGGGATCGCTAGACCCGGAGACAGGGGAGTGTGTTCACCGGCAGAAAAAGTTTGCTCCCACAAAAGAACTTTATGACGCAATGACCAAAGCTCAACAGGGCAAGATCACGTTCAACAGAGAGAGAGACCAACTGACAGTTGCCCTCGGAAATCCTGAACATGGAGGACATATACGAGGCAAAGGCAGAATGCCGTGGAAAGTAGGGTTTTCCCAGGAGGGTGACCCGTACTGTTACAGAAGCCGTAGGAGAGGTACGGACCGGGCTGCAGATGAACTGGCGAATCTTGCAATGGAAGTTTCTGACCTGAAGAAGGTCGTGGCGGGAATACTTGAGAAAGAAAAAGCGTCGGCTGCAGGGCCGCATCAAGAACATGCAACGGATCTCGGAAGCCAGCAGCGGAGAAGCAGCGTGGCTTCCACGGAGGCCCCGACTGCAGGTGCTAATGCACCGATGATCGAGAGTCGTGCACCGGAGCCTCACTACCCCGTGGATGACGTAAAGGAGATGAAAGAATGTGATCTGCATTATCCCGTGGGGAACATTTCCATGAAGGTGGCTACCGGCAGTGCTTTACCCTATACACCTGGAGCACTCCATCACAACAACCCCATTCCATATGGCTATGCTCGTGTCACGGTGGAAGACATAGTCCAAGCGTTGAGGACCTGGAGATTGACATAGCTACACCCGAAGGGGAGAGAAGACTTGGAGATGTCAAGCGCCAGTTCATTCTATGGAAAAAGAAGTACATAGTGTTTCCAGGCGAGACGCCAAGGCTAACAAGTCCACCCCCCTACGATGGTGCAGGTGCTGGTGGTGGTGGTGGTGCTAGTGCTGGTTCACCTACGCCTCCTTCACGCCATTCGACGCCGTCCCCCGATCTTCCTCCTCCGGCGGTTAAGCAGCCGTCGCCCACGATTCCTCCTCCGGAGGAAAAGCAGACGTCTCCCACTATTCCTCCTCCGGAGGAAAAGCAGACGTCGTCGCCCCCCATTCCTCCTCCAGCGAAGAAACAGAAGCAGGCGGCCAGCAAGGGAACCCGCTCTTGGTCTATTAACCCGGACCCTTATGTACCTAAGACCACACGGGTACCGGAGCCATCACTGAAGCCTCTCACCCCAAGGCCTTGGGAACTTAGTGATGCTGAAACCAAATTGGTCGTGAAGGC